>CABFVX010000496.1:8645-39658 GCA_902151425.1 Timema shepardi | reverse complement strand
GGGGGGGGGCTGAGGACCGGAAAACCATTTAAGGACAACACCCCCAAGTTCACCCGAGCAAGATTCAAACCTATATCTCCCTGTCCTCGGCAATCTAGCTCAACATGGTACAAGCGTGTTAGCTAACTACACCACCGAGGCAGATTTCAGAGGCGATGATGAAGCCACACAGTGATTTTAATATTTAACTCCTTTAAGGTTGGGAATATAGGGAACATGAGAAAAGGCCAGTGTTTTTTGCCGTTTTTATAACAAAACTCTTTCCTGGCCAAAATAAATCAAACAAGAAACAAGAGTTTAATTTTTTTCGTGTGGTTACTATCAACAGTTGTTTTGTTTATTTGAGGTATTTAACGTAAACTTTCTGAACATATTGATTATATCACCACAGGAATTATAAACCAACTTATATTTCTAGTACAAACACAACATCCAGCCCCTGGACGTTAATTCATCATTTTGGAAGAGTGAACCGACATTTCACCGATTATACATTTTTCGGCCATGCGAGGGATCAAACCTAGGACCCTTAGCTCAGTTGGTAGACATGCTATCGAGTGAGATAAGGTGTCGGACCTAAACAGCGGCCGACTTTGGGCGAAGAAGCACCCAAGGTCAGCCGTTATTAATTCCAAGGTCATTTAAACAAGAGATAGAATCTATCTATGATGTCTCACCTTAGTTGGAAGTGTCCGAGGGGGTTGCAGTTCAACACTAGAGTCTGCAAGTTTGCCAGACGCCGTGTTTGAGGGGGCAAGGTTTCCAGATTGTTGTTGCTCAGGTCCAGAAACAGCAGGTCAGTTAAATGCATGAACAGGGCGTTAGGTATGGACTCAATACTGGTAAAAGACACAATAACAATCAAATATAGTACACATTTTATTTTTGCGGTCATCAATGGTGACATTTTACTAAAATGACTTCACTGGCATCAGCCTGCAATCGAGCTGTACCGACTGGGCGGCTGCCGTTTTCTGGCAAAGGTAGTGCCAACTTCTGCAGATAGTCATGTGATCAGAAAAACAACCCGCCCGACCGTTAATCTCAGTTTTATAGACCAGAGCCAGTACTTGTTTAATTCAAGTAGCTCCTCATTTGTTTTTGTGAGGCTGAGTTGACTCCATTCCAGACCCACTGCTTCACAGACAAAGCTAGGAGCGTCAGGGATTGAACCTGGGGTCCTCGGATCTTCCACAGACACATATTGAGCACAAGAAGCGAGCGCAAAGTATTGTATGAGCTGTAGTGGATAGTAGACATACTGATTGTGACTCAGATTGAGCACAAGAAGTGAGCGCAAAGTATTGTGTGAGCTGTAATGGATAGTAGACATACTGATTGTGACTCAGATTGAGCACAAGAAGTGAGCGCAAAGTATTGTGTGAGCTGTAGTGGATAGTAGACATACTGATTGTGACTCAGATTGAGCACTAGAAGCGAGTGTGCCCTCTCCAGGCCTTCGGGCACTTCCTTCATGTTGTTGTGGCTGAGGTCCAGCGTGGTCAGCTCCTCCAGGCGGAACAGCTCTGCCGGAATACCGGACGTCTTCACGCGGTTGTGACGGATGTTCAGTGTCCGCAGGCAAGTCAGCTCCGTCAGCTCTCCGTAGAGGCGTTCGAGGTCATTTCGTATCAGTGACAGATGTTCCTTTAAAAAGAGGACAATTCAAACGTATACACTAGAGCAGTGTTTTCCAACCTATGGAACATGTACCCAGAGGTACACAAAGGACCTCAAGGGGTACACATTTGACAACTTAGCTTTTTTTTTGTCATCAGGTTTTTCTACAAGTGTGGGATCAACACATATTAACTATTTGAGCTAGTATGTTAGTGATGTGAGAGGTTGAATTTAGGTGAGGTGTACTTGTATAAATTTAGTGGAGTGAGAGTGGAAAACTATTTAGAAAAAAAAAAACACCCTCGATACACCCGACAGCGATTCAAACACTGATCTCAATGTCGACTGTAGCCCAGTCTATTGCGAGTTTAGACCATTTTATCACCAAAGCTGGTTTTAATTCTGCTACAGTAATTTTTTATATTACTATCATCATTTATTTATTTATTTAATGTATTTAATGCGCACTTTCTGGACCGACTGATTATATCAGTACACGAGAATTAATATAAGCAAGCGTTAAAGGGCCTACCGATTTTGCCAGTAATGTTATTTTTACAAATGTTCCGGGGTTCTTTCACACACCGCGATCGACATGGGACTGACGGCTTTACTTACCCTCCGAAGGAAGTTGTGCTACGAATTTTTATCGCTCAAGAAATTAATTTAATGACAACTTTTTATATTCATTTTAAAAGTTTGTTAGATAATGCCACCATGCTCATGACAGATATTAAGGAAATTTTGATATCAACGTGTGAAGAAAATTAAACTCTTACGTTTGTACTAAAGCAATATTTTATTTTATTTTGTTTAAAAAAAATATTATGCTATAAAAACTGTAAAAAAACACTGGCTTTTTGTCGCTTCCCTTTCCATCATAACTTAATTTTCGTACTTACTATCTTAAGAAGTTTCCCCAACTCCTCTGGTATTTGGGACAGATTAGTTCTGTCCAATTTGAGCCACTGCACTCCTGTCATGAGACGGACAGCTTCCGGGAACCTCCCGTCCTGAAAGATAAAGAATATTCTCAACATATACACATGTTTAATAACACTACTCTAACTAAAAATTGAGATATTCACTTAAAACTCGTTTGTATGTATATATAGCAACCAACCCAAAAACGTACCAATTTTAGATGTTTAGTGAGAATAATTAAGCATTTTAGGAGTATTAGACGAAAAACATGTTTGTGAAATTTACACAAAATGTGTATATATATATAAACTAAAATAAATAATTAAAGAGTAGCCAAATATTACAAGTAATACTCTAGTGTATTTAAGATTAAACAAATTGGCCAATAGTTATTATTATTATTAGCACCGCGTATTACTACCCGTTCGGGTTATACGCACTTACCCTAATGTGTAATGGTAGGATGATTGCGAGATGAAATGGAGGACCTACAGTTTAACGTGGAATCCGAACCACGGTGGAGGCCTGGCATGGAAGGGTTTGGTAATCAGATAAATCTGTGCCGGGACCGGGGATTGAACCCCGGCCACCAGCACAGAAGTCCGACACCTTACCCCCAATAGCTATTAATCGTTTTGTAATAATAATAATAATAATAATATTTAGCACCGCGTCTTACTATCCGTTCTGGTTATACGCGAATCGTTTTGTAATTTATTCGAATTAAATAGTTAAGGAAAGTTCATAAGAGTAAAGATGATTCAAATAGGCCGAGTACGGCCTAGACATATCTTCTAGTTTTTGACAGTTAACATTTTAGCATATTATGACTAATTAAGGGTTTTATAAATATTGTTAAACAAATATTCAATGGGATGATTTAGTAGCAATAATATAATATAAAAAATTATATGCTTACCTTAAAATCATTTCTAGTGAAATCAATGCCCCTGACAAACGGTAAAACTCCCGTGTTTGCCATTTTTCTAGATATCTTAGTTTTACTTCTTCCATCAATGTATGGCCTTGTGTAATTGTGTTTATCAATATCAAAAAGCTGGTAACCAACATAACAAAGTGAAACAAATGAAATTGTAACAAATTTAAATAAAGTGCTAGTAAAATATATCGTTTTAAGGAATGTAGGAGAATTAAAAATAAAAAGTTGAAAGGCATGGTGGTCATTTTGGTTTGAATATTATGTTGCTCCTTTCAAAAGAATACTTTTATTATTACATTATTTCATCAACATGATATTATCTATTATCTTAATTAAGTACGTAAGTATCTATATGATTACACATATAACACAGATTGAAGACGATAATTTAGAGGTTAATTCAAGGATCATTTTATTTGCCATGGCTAATGAATTCAAATAATTAATAATAATTTAATTAAAATGACCATATTGGAGTGTAAGTTAATAAAAAAACAATAATTTAATACACGGTCCAGTATGTTGTTGACATATCGTCTGATTTCAAGGAATGTAAAATTCAGCGTACCTATACAATAAAATAGTTTTACGAGTTGTTCTCGTTAAGGCTAGTCTATAACCAACATACCCGCTTGTCGGACTCGCAACTACGCAATCGCAAATACACTCGTAATTACGCTTTAATTAAATACAAAATAGACTATCTACAATGAAAAGTCTTAAAACGTAATTTCAACCAATAGGAACAAACAGTAAACATGACTATAAAAGTTAAATTCATATTAATGTTTTCAAATAAGAAATAAATATTTGAAAAATATTTAAATGGTTAAATACACATGATTTTAATTGAAAATCCTGTTTTCAATACTACACATTTCCAAGCGTTTTTGTCATACACCAAATAACTTCAAATTATTTGATTTTAGTAGTCCATCCATATTTGTTTTTTGATTGGCTGAACGCAAGCCAACGCAACTACATAAACGCAAGAGATGGACAATGTTCATCTCCTCCCGACAAGCTGATCCGACAGTTCCGACATACGATTGTGTTTGCGTAAGCTATTGTAGACAGACAAAATTACGTTATTGCGTAGTTACGAGTCCGACAAGCGGGTGCGTTTGGTTGTAGATGGGTTGTAGACTAGCCATTAGATGTCAGACATGGTCTCTTACCTTACATGACAAACATTTATAGTGTTCAAAAACAATTGTTTAAAAAGACATTTGGTTCAAAAGTGGATGAGGATATTAGATAGTTAAATATGTTACATAATGATGAGTTACATACTCTTTCTAATCATAAGACATTGTTAGGATGATCAAAGACTTGTATATTGCGGTGGGCAGGACATTCAGTGCAATAGGGACAAACTTAAACCATGTTTAGGGTATTGACTGGCAAACCAAATGGGAAGAGACCACTAGGAATACTTAGACGCAGAAGGGATGATAACATTGTAATGAGGTGGAGTGGATAGAACTAGCTCAAGATAAGGATAGGTGGCAATTAACTTTCGTATTCTTAATGCCATTGAGTAAACAGGTGTAAGTGACTGTTCCACTCTCGGTAGGAAAGTATGCGAAGTTTGTGTCTAGGTGGAGATTTTTTTTCTTCTTCCAACTATCCTTATATCAGGTTCTGGATTATACTGATTGCTGCCCTTTCTAGGTCTGTACATGAAGTTGATAAGGGAAAATATAAAAAAATTCATTACATTGAGATTTACGAAACAATACCGTTCCGTACACGTTAGGTACCTCAAATAAATAAATATCATTCTGCCAAGGTTGAGTTTTTGTTTTGTTTATGTATTGAACATTTATTATTTAAATGGAATTAAGCCAGATTTGATGGCTACATGGTCTAAGGCGCTAAACTTTGATTAGATTAGACTGCCGAAGATGGGAATATCGGGGTTCGATCCTGGTCGGATGTAGGCCTACTGAGGATGATTTGTACTAAATGGTTTCTCACTCTTTCAACACAAATTCAGATACCATTCCTCTCAAATTCAACCTTCCTCATCCATAGCACATTAGTATAATTAATACATAGATGAATAGCCCGAACCTGTAATAAGACGTGGTGCTAAAAAAATTGATTTTAATAATTATATTATTCTTGGTTATCTTATATAAATAGATTTTGACTTTATTATTTTAAAGAAAAGGTTCAAATAATCAATGGATTTCTGATGGCAGCCACTTGATACATGAGGAGGGCTTATGGTGCAAATTTAGTGAAAGAAGCCACGAGACAGTGGGCAGTCGGCGTCACTACATGGACAAACGGGGATACATTGAGAACGTGTGCCGAAAATTATCTTAAAATTGTGCATCCATATCGCTCTTGAAAGAGGTAGATGTGTTGAAGTACAAGTTTCAAGAAACAAACCTTGTGATAAGTATCAGAGGCTCTTGCATACAAGAAGAGAATTTCACTTGGAGTTTCGGTACCACCAGAAGGAGAAAATTTGGGACACCAATCCTGACACGGGTAGTGACTCCAGATCTATCTGGGGGAACACCACATGCTCTTTACTCTAACCTATTGCAGAGTTCTGCATGGAAACTGGTGATGCTTGGATTATTTTATTAATCCACTTAATTCGATGTCTCTAGCGAACCCAGGATAGTGACAAGTTAGGACCTATATTGTGTGGATTTTAATCTCAAAATGTACACACAGCTTAAATAATGGCCACTGCAGTATTCGGGTGTGGTTTAAGGTGACAATCTCTTTTTGTATCCTCTCTAAATACTAAGGTTTAGAACAATCCCAAACTTAATTTGGTAAAGCCTAAGTGGGGTTCACCTTAAGGCAGTCACGAGAGGTGTTTTCCAGTGGAGCAGTGGTAAGATGCGTGTTAATGATGGTGAAAACTACCCCCTCCTCTTTTTTTCATTTTACTGTTGGGCCATTATGTTGCAGCTCAATTGAAATATCCTGAAAAAGCCCACTCACCTCCACCAACTACTCATGTGGAAAAATCATATCTGGCCAGAACCGGGGCAAATCTGACGTTTTCCCACGTGGATAGCCAGTAGTCCTAATGAGAGGTGGTATCTCACCGAGGACCCACTAAAGTTAATAAACTTTGACCAAAGTAAGCCTTAGATCTTACATCTCAATAGAGTTTCAGTATTAGTGTGGTTTCTAAAGGATCATTTACTATTAACATTTCTAAAATGTGACGCGATTTTTAACACTTTAGCTTGTCTTTTATTTAAACCCAGATTTGTGTATGCTTCTCACTGGCTTGTGTAGTGACGGCACAAGTTGTCAATCGGATGTATTTCTTCGAATGGCTCGAGCTTATTTCTACATTGAGATCATCAGTGGAATTTCAACAAGTTTTGTTGAAGACAGGTAATATTGTTTTAAGTTTTGGACACACCCTAAAATTGTTTTTTTAAAAGAATGTGAATTAATCTATAGAAATATGATAAGAAACTTGGATTCTTGTATTACTAGTAAAACGGCGAGACGCTATAAAGTGGAAAGTGCCATACAAAGAAGGAATCTAGTAATTTTTACTTTAATAGTTTTTAGATATGATTTACAATGTTTTTGAAAAGCGAAATAAAACGAGTCTTATTACACGAAATCTTCATATAGAACAAAATAATACCGCTTTCACAAAAAAATAAAATCTTTAAATAAATCGAAATTAAGCAGAAATTTTGACTATGCTGTTATTTGATTAGTATTTTGTTGTAGTGTAAGCTAACTTTAGGCTACAAAATTGTGAAATATATAAACTTGACAAAGAATTTTAAAGCAAATATAAAAGGTCTCAATAATAAATTTAAATTACATTGTCTCAATATGTAAATAATACTCAAAGACCTCAGATAATATGTAATTTTGAATATACATGAAGTAGGCTAACACTGAAAAGTGGGATTTAAAAAATGAAATTTGACTAAAAATAAAACAATTTTTACGGGGATCTAATTATTAATCTTTAAAAAAGAAGCAAATATGAGAGCTCAATACATCAATCTGAAAACTTTAGCATCAGCCAATAATACCAAGTATTAGATTAATATTGATTTAAAGCGGTTTAGTGCAAGACGGATCTAAAGATAAAGGGTGGGGTGTTCCTAATTGGTTTACCAATCTCCTTCCAGGCAAATGCAAGCAGATTTACCTCTAAAATGCTTACTTCCTCATCATAACCCCATTAAAGTAATTATCCTAAGTATGTATAGCCAGGTAGCAAGAAACAATACTAAAAAAATAGACACTATTGGGTTAATATACGAAGGGGAAGGTATAGGTTTTTTTTAAGGAAACTTACTCTCATCTGTATGAAAGTGGTGAAAAACCTGAGGAAAGCCATTATAAAAGCTCAAGGCCAAGATTTATATTCTGAGCCACGTCAACAACCATTCACTGCCTGTGGCCGGGTTAGTTTAGTAAATTGCTCACATTTTTTCCCATCTCAGTTGCACACTTTATGTGCTACTGCCACCATCTCTTTCTTGGCTTCCCTTGCGTGCCTTTTCTTACATAATTTATTTCCGAAATTTTCTTTGGCATACTCGTCTTTTCTACCCTCATTGCTACCATACCATGTCATTCTTGTTTACTATCTCATGTACTCCAACATCCTCATTACATGCCCATCCCATCTCAGTCTTGTTTCCTTTACCATCTCGTGTACTCCAACATCCTCATTACATGTCCATACCATCTCAGTCTTGCTTCCTCTACTATCACATGTACTCCAACATCCTCATTAGATGCCCATACCATTTCAGTCTTGCTTCCTCTACTATCACTATGTACTCCAACATCCTCATTACATGTCCATACCATCTCAGTCTTGCTTCCTCTACTATCTCATGTACTTCAACATCCTCATTACAAACCCATATCATTTCAGTCTTGCTTCCTCTACTATCTCATGTACTCCAGCATCCTCATTGCATGACCATACAATCTCAGTCTTGCTTCCTCTACTATCTAATGTACTCCCAACATCCTCATTACATTCCCATACCATCTGTCTTGCTTCCTCTACTATTTCACTTACTCCCTGCACCACTACACTTTTGCCACATAAGTTTAATCCTAATTTTGTTTCTGTGATAGTTAACATGCTCCTCACCAGCTTAAATGCCATGGCCTCCACTTCCCTGGTATCTTGTATATTCAACATTCCAAACTACATGCCACCAGAAAATCAAAGTCAGCTTGAAGTCTTGAGACAACAACCCCAACGATACAGTCTTCCATCTATTCTTAGTTTCTAGTATTTTCAAAGTGTTTGTATTTGATCAAATCAGAATGTAGGTACTTACCTTAATCCTTTTCAATAAAGACAAAACTTAACAAATGATACTCTTAACACTTGTCTTTGTACTATATATTGAATCCCCTGATAATTTGAAAAGTACACATTTCAGCATGCTATAAGCATACAGATTTATTATGTATGTCTTGGCCAAACAATTTCAGAACAGGTTTTTTTATAAATAATTTATCACATTAAATATTTTCAATTTAATTAAAATACAAAAAATTTGATGTGCATATATTTTAAATGTACAGACAATAATGGTGAAAATTAAACATTTCTTAACCCTACATTTTTGTAAATTAATTTGAATGCGAACTGAACCTACATTTTTAATGATCAAAGTAGTTTTGATGTAAATGTTGTCAATGATTAAAATATCTGGTCAGAAATGGTAGGGTTTTTACTTGGTAAATTTAAGGAACCAAAACATTTGATTTTGGAGCACAAAAATTTTAAGTTTTTAAACCATTTCTATTGTAAAATAAAAAATATGTTTTATTCTATATATTTTAAAAACTGAATAGGAAAAACAAAAACAAACACAAAAATAACAAAACATCCTCTTTTTTAAAAAGGAACAATCACTAACTTACACTTGTCTTCTGGTAAACAATGGAATACTCAAAAATACTAACAAATTAACAAAAATTAAAATAAATTATTATATTTTAATTATAACAGGACAAAACATTTATACAGATACTAAAGCTTGACACTGAGTTATTTGTGACAAATAAGGCCATAAATACATATAGCTACAAAAATAAATAACAAATAAATGGAAAAACAAGCATGAGTGGACTTGAATTTAAAAAGCTCTCTAAAAAGTGTTCCTTTATATTCCAACGTTTTTCATGATGATAAAAGCTTCTTTAATTTATTTATATTTTTTAAGAATTTGTGTACTTTTGGGCAATTCGGGTTGATTACACATTAACAAGAGTAGACTGTCTAATATTACACTGAAGCAACAAAGTAATGCCTCCTTTTTTCTATTATCGTTGAATAGGTGGCATAAGCCCTCCGATCCCTCCCGCAATGGCAGAATTCGGGCCGAGCAGTACCTACAAAAAAACAAAGATTATATAGCTAAACATTAAAATACAGTATTGTTAACATCGGTCATTAATTGAAAAAAGTGGACTGGACAGAGAAGCAAGAAAACATAGGGGTTTTTGAAATTTTCATAGCAATCTATTTTTTTTTCAGCAAAATAAATGAAATCTATCTAAGACTAACTTGACTCCTTTCCAGATGGCTTCCTTCCTTATCACATGCATTGCATTAATGTAAATATATCTATAATAGTTAGATACATGCAAAAGGTGAAACTATTTTTTTTGGAGAAAAGTAGTGTTATTTTTCTCAAAAAGCGATGAAATTATATACTGAAAGTGATATTATTTACATAAATACAAAACAAATCAGTTTTCCTAAAAAAATCTAGGATAAATGTTAAAACGGTCTACATTTTCCCCTCATAATATTATTGTGTATTTAAGTATTTATTAGCATATTCAAAGTAAAATCAAATATAAATACGCACAAAACATTACACACTTAGTAATGTCTAACTCAACATTTCAATATCATTACATTCGAGTTTTACAAATAGCAATATTGAAATAGCCGCTTTTCAATTTATGTTTAGACACCCGCCTCGGTGAAGTAGTTGGCTAACACGCTAGTCGTGTTGAGCTCGACTGCTGAGGACGGGGAGATCAAGGTTCAAATCTCGGTCAAGTGAACTGCGTTTTTTTTCTTAAATGGTTTTCCACTCTCCCTCCACACAAATGTGGGTTCACTTCCCCTAATTTAACCTTCCTAATTCCTAATCCATTAGCGTAATTAGTACTTAAAGTGTATGACTCAAACGGGTAGTAAGACACAGTGCTAAATAATAATAATATTTACCTTCCTCATCACTATCCCTTTTATGTAAATATGAAGACAGTCCAGATAGAGAGTAATAAATTTAAATAAAATAATGAACACACAAAAAACACACACACACACACACACACACACACATCATCTTACACTAGCTTTCTAACTCAACTGACCTGCTTTTGTTGACTACGTTGAGCTTCTTCCATTTGAGCTCGTTCAATTTCAAAGATTAGAGGCGCAAATAGGATGACAGACGTACTAAAGAAGAGCCATGTAGCCATACACGAAAAGTTATAGACACCTGGAAACACAATTTTTATTGTTTCAGTGAAAGAGTCTGCAAGTCCGGGAAAAAGTATGATAAGAGGTTTATTAATTTGGTGGAAGCACCCTTGATATAAGTTTTAGAGCATGTAAACTGTTTTATTATTACAATACAACCAGTCAGAAGTACTTGGCGTCGCTCAGGTTATCCACGTAATTAATTACAATGTTACCGCTTAAAACAAACAGAAAAAAAAATTCTCTTCATGTTTTATTTCTTCAGGACCAGTTTTAAATAAACTTAGAAAAAATATAATTTAAGATTACAGCTTTGAGGTGCATATGTATGTACAAAAAGGCTGATTATTTTTAAATTATTTTTATTATTATTACCGCGTCTTACTACCCGCTCAGGTTATACGCACTTACGCTAATGTGTAATGGTAGGGTGATTGTGAGATGAAATGAAGGACCTACAGTTTAACGTGGAATCCGAACCACGATGGAGGCCTGGCATTCCCCACATTCACAAGATGTCTTGTCAGAGGTGAAGGAAGGGTTTGGTAATCAGATACATTTGTGGCGGGACTGAGGATCGAACCTCGGACCCCAAAGTAATGCAGTTCAGATTTGGAATTTTGAGGCTTTGTACAGGCTTACATCATATATTACCAAAATTAATTAGGCCACAGTTTGAGCCTAGATCACCATCTGATATTGACCAATCAAGTGAAGAGTAACTAACCTTTAACCCCTGTACAAGTTCCAGAGAACACTTTATGCGTCACATTACGGACATTCTCTGGAAACATCTCGCTCAGCCCCCAAAGTCGCTCCGAGAGAGTTTCGTTCAGGTCCTTTAACAAAAACAGCCAACATTCTGTTACATAGAAAAGCGAGGAGTCGGCAAACTTTTTGGGCCACAATCATCCAAAAATTCCTTCATTCTAACTATATATTTTTTGGTATCTTATATACCTTTTCCTTAAATTCTTTCCTCAACTTAATATATATAAAAAAAGAGTATATATGAAATGCTAATTTTGATTAAAAAAAAGACACTTTAAATTTCTTATAAGCAGGGCCCGAGTTTGATGACTTATGAATGATAAAAAATTACCTATGTTTCTAAAAAATCAACTTTAATTTTTTTTAAATGTCCTAAAAATATAAACAAAAATTCATAATAAACACAGATAACTAAATCAATCACCCATTTTACAAAACTAAAAAAATTCATATGTAATGAAAATCCTTTATTAACTAAGTATTCTGCTGAATATATATTGATTTACAAATATCTGCTTCAGAAGTAATAGCTACCCCCTCCCAACACAACCCTCTCCAGTCTAGTTGCAGTCTCACCAGGAATGTGTATTTTACATTTAAACTCTTGTATTCTGCTGAATATAATATTGATTTACAAATATCTGCTTCAGAAGAAATAGCTACCCCCTCCCAACACAACCCTCTCCAGTCTAGTTGCAGTCTCACCAGGAATATGTATTTTACAACTAAACTCTTGTTTTCTGCTGAATATAATATTGATTTACAAATATCTGCTTCAGAAGTAATAGCTGCCCCCTCCCAACGCAGCCCTCTCCAGTCTAGTTGCAGTCTCACCAGGAATGTGTATTTTACAACTAAACTCTTGTATTCTGCTGAATATAATATTGATTTACAAATATCTGCTTCAGAAGTAATAGCTACCCCCTCCCAACGCAACCCTCTCCAGTCTAGTTGCAGTCTCACCAGGAATGTGTATCTTACAACCAGACAATTAAAGAGGATATAAATTTCATTACGTCCTACAGTATCTTTTTTTCCCCAGACAACTGTGTGTTTAAAGATTCGAATATTTGAGCATCTAAGTTAACCGCCTTTATAAAATATCGGTAGCTGTATTAAAAAATATACTTATTCAATATGAATGACTTATGAGTCAAAAATGTCTAGAAAAATATGTAAACCAAAAAAATACAAACCAAAATTCCAAACTGACAGAAAATGGCCAAAAAGAATTACATTTCTACAATAAAAAGATCATGAACAGGGCTTATGACAAGTCATCAAGATTTGGCCTCTACTTAGAACATTATTGGCCAGGCCTATGGCCGATCAAGATAGCTTTGCTTTGGTCACCCTTGAATATTATTTGAAACTAAGGCCTACATAGTATATGCGAGTTTAAAATATGAGTAAAAGCTATACTTTTAATGATGGATGTAGTTTTCTTACCCTATCAACCGAAAAAAAGCTTTTTTTTAAACGGCCTATGCCACCAGGGCACACATAAGTAGGAAACAGACTCTCAACCTTACAGGGGTTTCGCTATGCTCGTTTTGCAAGCTTTGAGTCCTTCAACACTGGGCTTCACTAGTGTCAGTGCTGGGCGATGATAGTACTAACCGCAGCGATCCTGGTGGTGAAGGACTCAAGCTGCCTGAAGGAGCGCAACCATTTTAACCTGGAGGTTGAGTGTCTGGGTATATTACTTGTCTGTGCACCAGGCGGGGTTTGTCGGAAAAAAACAATGAGCAACCGTGTTATGTTAGAAAGCCTTATCTCGGTGATACATAATGTTAACACGCAAGGATGGAAAAAAAAAAACCTCTTCTCACTTTTGTTTTAATGTTTAGGGGCAAAATTAGTGGGTTTGTTTTAAAGCCAAGTAATTGAATTCCCTGATTTTTGATTTGATTTATTTACATTTACGAATACAAAATAAAATATCGGCCCAACCTATGGTTCTTGTATTAATTTGTTCAGTACAAAGAACAGTGATACAGGAAAGGTGTCTATTTAGTTTTAAATGTGTTTTATTAAGTAACTATAATTAGGCATTTAAGTTGGTTATGTTGTTGCAGAATGGTACTTTATTTGTAGGGATAGTGTGGCCAGTGTTTTTCTATTTCCAAATAAGTTAGCTTATATAATTTATATATATGATCACCGTGTCTTACCACCCATTCGAGGTATATGCATAAGGTTGCTTACTAATTACTCATGTGTTAAGGATTAGGAAGGTTGAATTTAGGATTCATATACTGGTTCAGGCTAAATGTCTCAGTCCAAACATTGTGTGACTTGTAGTAAATACTTTAATAGTGACAGGTGCTAATATAGCCCTTTATGTTGCGCCTGAAGAATTGACAATTTAGGTATGTATTCTGACGGGATTGCAATGTGACCTTCTAGGACTAAGTTAAACCCATGGTTACCAACGCCACGAGAAAACTGCATCGGCCTAGTCCGCGACTATTCAGACAGATCTACACTTGGTCACGTGATTGCCAATGCAGCTATCAACGCCACGAGCCAACGCGACGTCGCATAAGTAGACTATTCGGATACAGCCTAAGTTAAAGGCACTGGCACTGAATACTTTCTAACACAAAATACAGCTTTTTTACCTTTTAGAAAAGAAAACGATCTAAATAATAATTTTTAGCAGGAAATTACTGTTCATACAATTTTATAGTATTCAAGTGGTAATTAAGTTAGGTTATTATATTGTTTTAAAGGTAGGCTTAGCCAAGGCTAGTTTTTATACAAACTCCATTTTGAAACATAGTTTAATTAAGACTTATATAATACAAATTGTTCATTTGATGGTTAAAAGATAGGCAAAGAGAGCTTTAGACTCTTTTAATTAGCATTATTATGGAACCGGAACAAGAGTAGAAAGAATAATTTTAAAATATACATATGGAATTCGTCCGTTGACTGCTTTACCTCATCGTCGAGATCATCTTCATCATCATCCCTTTTTATTTTTTCTGGAGTCAAGTCTTTACTACTTGTGGTAAGCGACTCCATCCCACTATCAATATCTTCACCTGAAGCCATAAGAAAGTTAACTTTAAGAAATAAGAGGGAAAATATTCCAGCTAATTACTGGATATCCCTGCCCTCGTGCAGTGTAAACTACAAAAGACTAGCGACCATGTTGCGCATGCTATCTCCATCATGCGCATGTCTTCTAGCATGTACAGCACCACGCATAGTAAATCCAGCGGTGAAAACCACTTTTAAATATATACATTATACATGAAAGCTGTTTGGACAGTAAAATGTATATTTAAAAAAAATGTAACAATTACTAACCTTTCAACGTTTAGGATCATATAAACTAGTGTGGTTTAAGTTGAATTAAAAAATTTGCTTTTCATTTCATGGATTTCAATAAACATACTTCCAACAAATTTCTCTATGCTAATAAATTTTTACCTCTATGGTAAAATGATAACCACGGTGCCAGAAAGAAGTGTATTATAGAGGTAAATAGTATTAGTAGTTTATTATAAATACGGTAGGGATCGCATCTGGTATAAAACCTAAACTAATGATGATCACGTCATTGGTATTGTGGTTCACTTGAGTATTTATGAGCAAGATCAAACTATATGGATTTCAACCAATGAGGTGGGAATTGGACTATACAAAATAACTATAAACCCAGCTAAAAACGAAAAATGCATTTTCTGTTAATTTGAAGTACATAAATTCACAAATTAACCTTACTCGCCAGCTTTTATATAAAATCTATCCAAATCCACATTATTGTTTAGGAAACACAGCTCACAAGCCGTTTTCACGTTTCGTCTTGTTTATAACTATTTGGTTATTACACTAAATACCAAGACATAGATAATTGAATCGGGAAAACTCACCTATTAAAATAATTAATGTCTAAAGGTCCATAGAAGTTATTCCAAACTTGTTCCAAGTTTCTTTTTAGATATTCTTGATACTTTCAAAATTGTTTTGCTCAATTTTACCAAAAAGTATTAAGATGGACCGTTTAATTCATAATAAAAAAGTATATTGTGTATAGGGTTTAAGAAAGAAATCATAGTTTAAAAAATATATGTATATGTAAAATACCTCTTATCTACTATCTGGCACATTTTAGATATCATAACGGGGAAGAATTGAAGTTGATGGATGTAACTAGTGGCACACACATATTAAAAATCACATATCACCATACATTTTACTTTCTCATATTAAAATAAAGTATTGTGAACGTGAAAAAAATAGATCTCGTGATTCTAACGAATTTTAACATTCTTTTATGAAAACGAACCCCAAAAAGTGGATTTTACCATTCTGTAATGCCTCAATGACTGTCTGTCTATTGTTGGCCACGGATCCAAACGATTTTATAGATTTAGTTCAATTTTGATATTTCGATTTTATAAGACTATACCACAAAACTTTTTTTTGGCCCAGCCCTTCAATTAAGGGTAGTTTATTGAATTTTTTTTAATATACATTTTTTGTTTAAAATGCTTATCTATGATTTAACATGACACATAGCATTGCATAATTGGATTTTGGGCAATATTTCGTTGAAGGGTAGTTAGTTTACTGACGAGAAATTTTCGAAAATTCTAAATATTGCAAAAATAGCTCTAATGATTTTGTTCAGAATGTATATCTTGAGATTGTTTTGTATGACTAACCACAATGTATAATATTGTTTTTGGGGTAAGAACCCATTTATGGGTAGCTTACTTACAAAGTATTTTTCAAAAACTTGATATATTAAAAAAAAGCCCCAAATATTTGTTTCCAAATAGGTCTCTTATGAATGTTTAGCATAACAACTAACACTATATTTATTTTTTGAGGCAAAAACTCATTTATGGGTATTTTACTGATGACTGATTTTTCAAAAACTGAAAATATTTTAAAAATGGTTTTAACTATTTGCTTACAAATGGGTATCTTGGGAGTATTTTTGACATGACAAATAACCTTATATATTTGAGTTTGGGGGGAAATTCGGTTACTGATGACTATTTTTACAAAATGTGAATATTAAAAAAAAATGGCTTTAGTAATTTAGTTCAAAACCGGTATCTGTCAAGTTGCTTGTGTTATAAATAGTTGTATTTTTTAATTTTTTTAAAAAGAGTTGTTAAATAGTGACTGATTTTTGTAAAATGGTATTTTCTTAAATAATAACTCTAGTGATTTGATTCAAAATTGATATCAGGGGACTATTTTACATGATAAATAATTATGATGTATCTTTATTTATCTAAAATAAATAAATTTAAGGGTAAATTACTTAGAACATTATATTGAAAATTTGAGTTTCCTGAAAATTGCCATTGAAGATTGAATTCAAAATGAGAATCTGGGAATAACTTCTCATGATAAATAAGAATACGTTTTTAGCTCTAAAAATAACAAATACTTTCAGGGTACGGTAATCTACAAATAATTTATCTTTAAAAATATGAATTTTGCTAAATATATTTTTGAACAATTGGTTTTAAAATCCATATAGGTTACAAAGAGTGATTTAAGTGATTAACAAATTTATGTGGTTGTTTTTATGAGAAAAACATACTTAAGGGTAGTTTACTCAAAACCTATTTTTGAAAATTATATTATAAGCCATAATACACGATATAAGAAAGTTTATGCGGTCGTGTAGTACCATTTATTTTATGAATGTTTCATTAAATAATATTTTCTTTGTAAGATTGAGTGACTTAATGTATTGCCAGAATAAATTATTTACATTATTAGCCCACCTGTGTGTGAAAATTACTATACACAGGTTTTCAGGAAAATCGCGGACTCAGACTGTACCATACAATTCTCTGGCCTAGACTAAATATAAAACACTTTTTGGTAAAAATTCGTTAGACCTTTAGTTTTTGAGAAAAAATGACGGGAAATTACAGAAAAATACTTTATTCCACTCTATCATAGCACGTTACATCCACTGACCATTGTGTACAGGCAAAATATTGTCTAAACAATTTTTTGTCGTTACCTGTCTGGCTGCCAACTGCACAGCACCCAGATGAACGACTAAACATTCGCGTCGTTGGTGTGTGTGTGTTCACAGGGAACATATTTGTTGCCAGGAAAAACAAAATTCCCATAAACTTATGTTACATCCATAATCATAATGGACGTAGTAGAAGTAGGTGATATTTTTTGGTCTTGTACCCTACAAAAGAAAACAACAAGATACAGACGTAAATTTTGGGTACGCCTCATTTACAGTGAAAGAATTTCACTTGGAATGTTCTATACAAGTTTTGAGAGTTATAGGCATTATTCCAATAAGTTTCTTTTCTCTACTGTAGAATGAGTGTTTCCAGCCTTGATTAACTTTTTTCTCTAGCTGAACAATCAGTTTCTCAGCAGGAAACCAATTGGAGAAGGAGCACGATCGAACGATAGATAGGCACTGCATGCGGTATTTGTTCCAAGACTAGACTGAAGTCTTGGGCTGGTCCAAGCACAATCTGGTGAGCAATGACAGAACTGTCGCCGGTGTACACGGCTCTGTTTGTTTGCACCAGTCACATCCAAATTGCAAGACAAATAAGTCGTCGCAATGTTGTTGCGCTCCACAACTCTTTTCAACTGCGGAAGCACAGCTTTGTCGTGTCATTTCCTGTGTATACACTTACATTCAAATTTATTGAACATAGTGTAACGATGAAAAAGTGCTTAGATATTTGGTAGACTGTGTACGAATAGCCTAATATTGTCGAAACTTCACAATAAGTGCTCGAAGATTGCTCCACGCATAGCAATGCATTTTTCCGCACGTTTGATGTATACGGCGTGCACGTGGCGTTCAATGGGGACGTCAACCGTTGTGATAGCCGCATGTAACCGCATGATGAAGTACTCAGCCGACTGCGGCAAGTCATCTGGGAGGTAAACCAGTGAATTTAGATGACCCCACAGAAATAAATCTAGTGGTGTAAGGTCTGGGGACCTCGGTGGCTATTCCAAAGGCTCCCCCACACTGAATCCACTTTCGGGGGTAGGTGTTGTGTAGCATTCCGCGCATTATTGATGCATAGTGAGCTGGGCTACCATCACACTGAAACCATATATTCTGGTGCACAGGCAATGGGATGTCCTGAAGCCGGCGAAGGAAGAGGTTGGCAATGAAGAAACGGTAATACTGCGAATTCAGCTTCTCCGGTAACAGATATTGGCCCGTACATTGATGCTGAATCGCTTTTGATTGGTACGAACTCGAGTGGCGTTCGGATCAGCAGGTTCCAACAGGTGGTTGTTGGGAGATTTAGTCATACCATCACGTGTGAAACACGCTTCATCGGTCCACAATACGCGACTCACGAGATCTCGATCCCCCTCATGTTGTTGCTGAAGCCGCTCGCAGAATATTACGTGGAGAGGAAGATCACCTGACAGCAGATGCTGCTTTGTGACGTATTGGTATGGGTGGCACTCTTATTCACGCGGAGCCTGGTGTACCGCCGACTTTGATGCATTCGCAGCCCACGTGATGTCACGTGTTCTGCGTGCTGGTCCTATTTGACCAGTCTCCCAGCAATGCAACTCTAACCAGCGAAACACATTTATGGGTGCTGTCCGTTGGGATTGCGATCGGCGTACAATTATCTCTCAGGTCCAACTTGGCTGATTGATGTACTTATGGCCATTTCCATGTCCCAATACTCTACGTATGTGCACCCCATGGCCTATTTGATACTACTGAGCTCACCTATTTAACTAATCCTATGCCTCATCACTGACTCACAATGTAAGGCACAACGTTGTCACATAACCTTTTTCTTCTACTGTTTCAAAAACTTTCATGTAGTTTTTCTCAGAAACTGAAGGCCTAACGCATTTTTACCTAAGAATATCTTATACTTAGTTTGGGTCACAGAATCGTGTGGTATAGTCCGTATCCGTGAATTTTCGGACACTCTCTATGTTTAGTAACAAATGTTGACGACCACTGATCTAAGATATTACAATATTTTTCTCATTGTGAGTTTTAGGAACGATTTAAGTGCACGTAACTGTACGGCTTTTAAATAGTAAGTCTTCAGTGTGGTCTTAAAAATTTTAGTTTTTGATTTCGACCCACATTCTAGACGTTATTGAAACAGTTTGTGGAGGCCCTGTGTGTGGTGTTATCCCTTGTCACTCTCCCTTAAATCTGAGCCTGGCGTTTATTATTTTAAACTTTTACTGCCCTTTTACTACTACCCTTTTACTATCAGTTTACTATAATTTTACTTCCCTTTACTACCCACCTTATTCAGTGTGCTGTGAGCTGGATAAGGTTGAAGATCGCTTTCTTAACTACTTGAACATTATTGTCATCATCTTTCAAAGATAAATATCAAAACATTTCATATAAATTATCACGTATATCATATCTGTATCTAGTGGCAGGGCATAAATTCATGCATAATGCATAGCTTATAGGCGCTATGTGCTATAGAGTATTCACTATTAATTATTATAATCATAGCTAATAGTGAATACTACATGACAAATATTGACAACAAGGGAGTTATTTTCCTCACGGAAGGTTTGTATACAATGCAGAGTTAGCCATTCTACCCACACGACTTAATGACGATTAGGAAACAACTGATACAGTGATTAACACTCCAAATAATGCTAGGCACTTGCATTCACAAGTGACGAAACCTTAGCGCAGTAAGTAGCGTGTCTGTCTACTAAGCCAAGGTTCACAGGCGAGATTTTGTTTGTTTGTTTGTATGGTTATTTATTTTCTTTTGTGAACATATATTGTGACATGAATAAATACACGAGAAAACATATAGAAACAAACATTAACACCAGCCCCGAAGGGCTCTAGAAAACGGACACGACATAGGGATAAGAACAAACACAACAAGAATGGTAATGGTGCCCTTCCGGGCTGAAATTTGCGATCAACAGGTTAGGGGTGGGAAAATTATACAAAAAATCCCACCCCATCGCTCATAGCGGGTCACCAAGACCAGGACAACACGTACAATGTACACATTCGGTAAATTATCAAACATAGAGAGAAACAATTAATTGACTATGAGCCTACCTTTGGGAATGGTGACTGAGAGTATCTGGAGTGATGAGATGATAGCTGGGGTGCCCCAATCTTGTTTCTTGAGCACTTATTAACTATTTCACATGTGAGAGATTCATGGTTTTGTGTGTCCCGAGAGCTAAAAATACGCTCGAACTCAGTTTTTCCTATTATACTAAGAAAAAGCGAGGTATTAGCGAGCCAAGAGCCATTAGGGGAGAAAAGTCAATGCGGTGCTGACACCTAGTGCCAATGAGTATAACTAATCACACAAATAATAGAGCACAGCTGGCTCAGTGGATATATTCATACTAAACACTTTCACAGTGATGAATTAACGGCCGAGGGACTGGATGTTGTGCCTGTCCTAGTCTTAAGTTATATTATAAGGCATATGAAGCTACGACAGGCCTAGCAAGACGGTAATGGAAAATATATGGCTACAGGATGGAAACAGTAATGGATGTAAAAACTTTCATTAGCAACTGATGCATTTGAACGCGTTCCTAGCGGTTCGTTTTTTTTAAACACCGTGTATTACTACCTATTGAGGTTATACGCATATTTACTAATTACCATAATGAGCCAGGTATGAGGAATGTTGCATTTTAGAGGAGATGTATCCGCATTTGCGTGGAGGTATATTGCAGAACCATTTTAAGGGGGGAAAAAAACCTCAGCACACCTAACCGGTATTTGATCCCCGGTCTCCCTGTCCTCGGCATTCTACAGTAATCCTATGGCTTCTTTGGTGCTGACTGACAGCTCACAGCTGACTTCTGACAGTCAAAATTTAGGTATAAACCTAAATTTTGGACTGCCAGATGTGACAGCTGCTAAACACATGTTTTTGCAGCTCATATGGCTCAGCGTAGGGATACATAATTTGGTCTGGTAACTTTTCAAAGCCGTCAGCTGTTAGCTGTGAGCTGTCCGTCAGCACCAAAGAAGCCATGAGGCTAATGGAGTCTAACGCGAGAGTGACGATTTAGACAGTGCGGCCGCCGAAGCAGGTTGTGCCGATGTTGATTAATTAGCTAATTAAATATGGGGTGGAGCAATTGCTCTAGATCTTTGCAATTTGACCTTATCTTACCTCTGCTCTCCTGGGCGTATGGAGATATTAATTTCTGAGGTGGGGACATCGTTAAGGTGGATTCCACTATCTCCAGTACAATACAGTAGCCCCACGGCTTCTTTGGTGCTGACTGACAGCTCGCGGCTTTTAAAAGTTACCAGACCAAATTATGTATCCCTACGCCGAACCATATTATCTGCAAAAACATGTGTTCAGCAGCTGTCACTTGTGACGGTCAAAATGTAGGTATATACCTAAATGTTGACTGTCAGAAGTCAGCTGTGAGCTATCAGTCAGCACCAAAGAAGCCATGAGGCTACTGTAGTTACACTAACCTCCCTGGATAGGTGGAAGGAACTAGGACACCACCCAATAATAAATTGGCATCTAAAGCAACTGTTGGTAACCAGTGGTCCGCACAGGTGGTCACGTGGGCTAAATGTATGGGTTGTTTCGTATGTATTTTTCGGGCATCAACTCGTGGGGGCTTGAGTCCCAGCTGATTGTCATTAAAGGGGTCTCTCCATAATTGGTGTATACCCTCTCTATACGTGTAAACGCTGATGAATTTTATCTATATACTCTTACTCTTCATTATTTAGCCCCTTAGAGTAGTAAAATTCAAAGATCATGAACGGGTGGTGGATTAGGGGAAAAAACAACCTATGATGATTTGATAAAAATAAGTTCACATTTCTTTAATGTATTGATCGGTGATGCTACAGTCCAATTTTCATTGAAAGAGCTTTATTTGACAGTTTTAAAACTTCTAGATCTACTCCAATAATATATTCATACGTCAAGTCGTGTGATCTACAGCTGTCACTTTAAATAATTTATTATCGTTATGTATAAAATAACAATAAATGTTGGCAGCAAAATGAAAAGGTTTTCCTTTCTATAAAACCTTCCTATGAAAATTGGATTGTATTTGGTATGTTAGTATTTTATAAAAAGCCTTGGCTATTAACACTAAACTGTAGTTGGTGTGTTTGTATTTTCTAAACGGCCCTTCATAATAATAATTGAACTGTAGTTGGTGTGTTTGTATTTTCTAAAATCACTTCCTATGAAAATTGGACTGCATTTGGTAGTTTTTATTTTCTAAAAGGCACTTACTATGAAAATTGGACTATATTGGGTGTGTTTGTATTTCCTAAAATGTCCTTCCTATGAAAATTGGACTATATTTGGTGTGTTTGTATTTCCTGAAATGTCCTTCCTATACAATTGAACTATATTTGGTGTTTTTTGTATTTTCTAAAACCACTTCCTATGAAAATTGGACTGCATTTGGTAGTTTGTATTTTCTAAAAGGCACTTCCTATGAAAATTGAACTATATTTGGTGTTTTTTATATTTTCTAAAAAGCATTTACAATGAAAATTGGACTATATTGGGTGTGTTTGTATTTCATTAACTGTCCTTCCTATGAAAGGACTATGATGGTGTGTTTGTATTTTTTAAAAGGCCCTTCCTATGAAAATTGGACTGTGGTCCGTGTTTGATGATTTTCTTCCCTCCTCTTCCTCTCCCGCCGCGTTCTAGTGTGCCAAGCTATTTTGGTATGTGATGGGCTCGTCTAAGGTGCCAGGGATGACATAAAAAAAGGAAGAAAAAAAAATTGGCACCCATGTGCAACGCTTTATTTTACCGTTAAGCTTCACACGTCCTCTTCCAACAGTATTCACGTAGAAATATTATTTTTTCTTTTCTTTTTTTATATTGGCAAATCTAATAATATTATTTATAAGATTTTGCGCTCTTGGACAAGGATTATTTAAGTGGATGTTTCCTTAAAGTATGGTTCGCGTAGTCTAAAAGGTGTTTCTCTGCAGTAGTTCACACTGTAACGTTCTCTTTGGTTGCTACCTCTTTGTCCCGGATAATGTGTCGGAGATAATATCTTCAACATTAACAAGAGAAAAATAATTGTAAAGTGGTAAGTCTTTGCAAGTGTTCAAACTCGTAGGCTGTTTTAATTATTTTAGACATTTGTTGTTGTTCCTAGTGGGGAATAATTTGGTTTTCTTTGGATTTAAAATTTTGTTTTGTTCTAAAATAAACAATGTTGGGAGATCTTTGGATTTACACTTTTGTTTTGTTCTAAAATTAACATTGTTGGGATTTCTTTGGATTTACAATTTTGTTTTGTTCTAAAATAAACTATATTAGGATCTCTTTGGATTTACACTTGTGTTTTGTTCTAAAATAAACATTGTTGAGATCTCTTTGGATTTACACTTTTGTTTTGTTCTAAAATGAACATTGTTGGGATCTCTTTGGATTTACAATTTTATTTGGTTCTAAGATAAACATTGTTGGAACTTTTTAGGATTCACACTTTTGTTTTATTCTAAAATAAACATTGTTGGGATATCTTTGAATTTACACTTTTGTTTTGTTAAATATAAACAATTTTGGGATCTATTTGAATTTATACTTTTGTTTTGTTCGTTCTAAAATAAACTTTGTTGGGATCTCTTTGGCTTTACACTTTTGTTTTGTTCTAAAATAAACTTTGTTGGTTTTTTTTTATTTACACTTTTGTTTTGTTCTAAAATAAATATTGTTGGGATCTTCTAAAATAAACATTGTTGTGACCATCTCTAGTAATTCTAATGTTATATACAACTACTATAACATTATTTGTACTGATTGTGTCTAATTACATAGATCGGGGGGTGTTAATTTGAGAGGAAATGTAGTTGCATTTACGTGGAGGGAGAGTAAGAAAACATTTAGGATAGATAAAACCTCCTTACACTTGGCCTAAATTCGAATGTATCGGATATATATTTTACACCCTTAACTGGGGAAAACGATTGAAAAATTGTAAAGTTTTAAGAGTGTTAAAGCCAGTTTTGAATTATTTAAAATATTTGTTGCTGTTTTTGTTGGAAAACTCTTTATTCTTTTTAGATTATTTCTATTTTCTGTTTAAAAATATACATTTTCCCAGGATATTTTTTGATATTTTCATTGCAATATAAAAATATTACTAAGTTTTTTTTGTTATCGTGTTTTACTTCCCGTTCGGGCTGTACCAATACGTAATAATCACTCTAATGTATTAGTGATGAGTAAGATTGAATTTAGAATGAATGTACCCAAATATGGGTTGAGGGAGACTAAAAAGCCATTTCTGAAAAATCATCCTCAGTACAACTAACTGGGATCCGAACCCCAATCTCCCTGTCATCGACGATAAAGTGAATTGTGAGAGTGATGCCTTTGGGCTTAGACCATTCTACCACCCATGTTTTTTTTAAATCTCATGTTAATTAGGCCTACACTAATTGTGGTAGGGGATGATGAGGATCTAATTAAGAGGAAATTTAACCGTATTTGCGTGGAGATAGAATTTTATTTTATTTTAAGAAAAAAAAAATCCTATTATCATTCGTAATCTGCTTATATTCCATTCACCGTAGGAATTGACTTCTGAAAGGCCTTTTTCCTTCTAGGAAAAAAGACCTTTCAGAGAGTAATTCCTACCATGAATGGAATATAGTTTTACAGCATTATACATTTTTGACCGTCTATCTTTTTTATGGTAGAATAGTACAAGTGTTTGGTTTTTATTCTAAATGAGACGCTTTGACTCGATGGTGGTGCTATCTCGTGGCAAAAGCTGGAAGCTGTCAATTGTTCCTTTTCGTTTGTTTTCGTGGACAGTATATATTTGCTATGTGAACACAAACTTTTGTTCTTATTTTTTTTATTTATAAATAACCCGAATCTTTGTGTGCCAAATTATTTTGATATGCCTGTAAATAGTGCGCGCCAAGACACCGTAATTTTTTGATTGGTTTAAACTTTCTAATTAAATCCCAGGCCCAAAGTTTCCCGTTTTCCTATTCGTTGTTTACTTTTGTTTTAGCTCATCCCCCTACCCCTCTCACACTCTGAAGAAAGTTCACCATGTTGTAACGTTTACTCGTTCATTCTTCCCCAGCTGACTTTCATGTAAGGTAACAGTTCCATTTTGTTCTGATAAATTTTAAACATTGCGGTGATATTCCATAAAATAAACAATAAAAAAAATATATAATACTGTCGCTCTGCATAGTACGCTCAGCTGGGATACAAAACCCCGACCTCATTACCGGAAAGTCAAACTAAATGAACATGACTTTTAGATTATGTGTCTAAAGATACAGGCATAATGTTTGATTTGGTTTAATTAATCATTTATTAGTTTACGTTCTCGACAGACTTCAACAAACGTTAAAGTGATTTTTGTAATAAAGGAAATTAAGAAAATGCCCAACAATTTTCATTTTAGAACACTTTAAAAAAATATATATATAGAGCGTTCAAATGTCTTCCAACAAAAATACATTTAATTAGAATGTTAAAAACAATAATTAAAATTAGGTTCAAACATTCTTAGGCTATTCTTTAAGAACTTTACCTCTAAAATGGTTTTTTTCTCACCATCACCATTCTAATCTATTTATGGCTCTCAGTTCCGCGAATGCAACGTATATTTTACTTAATCGTTAAACATGTTTGTTTGAATCAACGTGATTGAAAGCCACAGTGTCATAGAAAGGATATATTCAGGAAGGGTTTTTATGTAAAAAAAGATACATTTATTTTTTAGTGGAATTTTAGCAGAAATGTGATTTTTTTTACAGCGAATATTTTTTTTTATAGATCGTGTTTAACATTCAATTTATAATATTGTTACTAAAATTATCTTTTTATTTTGAATCAACTCGTGATCACATTCACCAAAATTATCTCCTTCAACAAATCCATTATGATTTTGTATTTATATATAGCGCAAGTTTTTTTTATCATAAATATCCAAAAGCAAAATTTCACCGAGTATTTTTTTCCCCCTCCATGTACCACAAACATGCTTCCGTGGCCACATGGTCTAAAGCATTAATTACCCTGGTGTTAGATTGGCATGCTAATGACAGAAAGATCGTGGTTCCAACACCGGTTGATTCTACTGGGGTGGTGGTTTTACCTAAATGTTTTCCCACTCTCCTTCCACGCAAATGTGGGTAGATTAACTCTAAAACTCTTCCTTCGTCATCCTTACCCTAGTGAAGTAATTAGCATATATGCGTATAACTTGGACTGACAGTAAGATGTGATATAAAAAAAAGAATCGAGTGCAATGAATATAAAATAAAACCCGCTAATAAATACTAGGTAATAATTTGTAATAGCCATCTTTGTTACACGAGGCTGTGATTTTCAGATCAAATCGACTAGTTTAAAATGTAGATTTTAAAGGTAAGTTTTAATGTTTGATACGTTACATATTTTACTCGTTTAAGATCAAGTAAAGCAACGTGTTTGTTTGAAATGCGTAATTTTTTTTTTATTTAAACAAGAATATAATTGATTTTTATCATTTGTTGTTGCTCAAGACATAAATAATACAGTATTGCGCTCTGAGTGACACACTAAAAAATAATACAAATTCATAAATATTCTCCCCCTTCCCTTAGAAAAAAATGATGGACAATTTTTTTCGTTTTCTATCCATACGGAGATGTCTCCACTAATAGATCTTTTTATAGTATTGAAAAATGCAAGATGTTACTTAAAATATGTTTTCTCTAGATGTATATCCCTTGCTAACAATTCCAAGGTCAGGCCAGCCACCCACCCGATAAACAGCTGCCAGAATCAGGCACGAAGCCAATTAGAGGAAGAAGGGAAATATCCGTAGGGGTTTGGAGTCCCCCTTTTAATTTTCTCATAAAATATTTATTTTAAATAAAAATTGTTTGGGCATGTTGAGAGGATGAGTGTTGATCGCGTTCCAAAGTAAATATATGAAGGTAGAGTGTGTGTGGATCAAAAAGAAGGGGTTGGCAGTTTAAGACGTGACTAAATGTTGTATACAAACGTGTGAAAAAGATAAACATTAAGAGGTTTATGAATAAAAGAGCATGTATGACTCGGTGTTGTTGAAGAGAAGGGAGCTTGTAAGGACAGGGAAGTGTGGAGAAAGTTGGTAGTAAGGATGGGCTAAGTACGAAGTTGTTTTTTGAGCTATATCCACAGTTTCTTACCTACCCCATAAGGTAACGGCGTGATTGTGTATGCATATATGTACAGTAGCCCCGTGGCTTCTTTGGTGCTGACTGACAGCTGACAACTTTAAAAAGTTACCAGACCAAATTACGTATACCTACGCCGAACCAGATGATCTGCAAAAACTATTGTTAAGCAGCTGTCACTTCTGACAGTCAAAATTTAGGTATATATCTAAATATTGACCGTCAGAAGTCAGCACCAAAGAAGCCATGGGGTTACTGTATGTATGCAAGTTTATATACAATTTCTTTAAAGTGGTTTTCAAGTGGATTATAATAATCGTCTTATAAAGATAATATAATTTTCTATCTCCCAACCCCGCTTTTGTTCACAGCGCCAAGTGGACGAATAAATGAACTACAGTATAATGTTTGTTGTTAGTTTCAGAGAGCGGCCGGTTGGCGTCACGCGTGATGGCGCTGAGAAAACACAGCGAAGACGAGGCAAGTGACAACTTAACCTCAAAAAATTATTCTAGACGACCTCCCACCTGCATCTTTATACCCCTCCAATAAATTTCACCTCCGCATGTGGTAGCTATATTTACAATAATATTACAAAGAGGAAAGATTTGATTTTTTGTTCTTTGGTTTTCTACACTAATATTACAAAGAGGAAAGATTTGATTTTTTGTTCTTTTGCTTTCTACACTAATATTATAAAGAGGAAAGGTTTGATTATATTTTTTTGTTTGTAATGGATAAACTACTGGACCTATTTTAAAAATTCTTTCACCAATATAAAGCTACATTATGAGCGAGTAACATAGGCTATATTTTATTTTGAAAATAATGCGGGGGGGCGGGGGGGAGTTAAGGGGGAGGGGTCTAGTGGATAATAAAGAGGGTTGACAGACTTTAAGAAGCCACATCACTACCGATTAACAAGGATATCATCCGCTTCAGTGGCTGAATGGTCTAAACAAGGCATCATCCTCGTGTTAAGACTGGCCTGTTGTGTCGGGGAGATCGGGGTTTGAATCCCAGTCGGGTCTATCTAGGGTGGTTTTTCCTAAATGGTTTCCCAATATACTCCCAAGGAAATGCGGGTGGATCACCTCTAATTTGCTTCCTTCCTTATCCCTACCTTATTAGAGTAATTATTATTATTATTGTTCTGTCTATGACAGGTCCATTCCTTTTGTCAGTGAATTTAGACCGCCAACGCACCCCCTGTCTTCTGCCTCCTCCTTCAGTTCCCCTAATGTTCTTCTTTCCTTTGAGTCATCCAATATTTGAATCCTCCTCCTTCCTAAGCTCCTCTTTCCCTCAACCTTTCCTTCTATGACGCCATACAGAAGACAGTTCCTCCTAAGGATGTGTCCGATCCAGTCTGATTTACACCGAAGAATCTCATCCAAAATGTTTATCTTCTCGTCCACTCTTCATTTGTCGACCTGTCTGTCCACCTGATCTTCTCAACTTTTTATTATTATCATTATTATCTTATAGTAATATAGCCTGAACAGTTAGTAAGACGAGGTGATAAAACAACCACAAAAGGGATATCGGATGTATACAATTAGCCGGGAAAACAAATTAACAAGAAAACCAACTCGGTTAACCGGGACAATAGAAACTTTCGAATCAGGAATGGTATTGAAGTGAATTTTTCCCCATTCTTAACTTGACAATAGTGAAATTATTATTGTGATCAACGTAATAGTTTTCTTTTCTTTAATTTTGACACCGATACATTTTTATCTCGGTACTTTTAATCATGAGTACTTATACCCTGGTATCAAAATAAATGATCATTAAATTATAATTTATGAATTTTTCTTGGTAATGCAATATGTTTAAGATGGAAATCTAGGGGATGTGAAAAAACATCGTTTTTGCAGTTTTTATGGCAACACTTTATTTTTTAGGTCAAAATGAATAGATAAACCAAATATTTCTCCTGTAGAGAACATAGTTTAATTTTCTTCACACGGTGATATCAACAGTTGTTGAATATCTGCCGAGGGTGTTAATTTGACCAAAAATTGTTTTGATACTAAAACTGCAAAACCACTTATATTTTCTCGTTTCTCCTACAATTACACCTTAAATCTCACACCACAAGGCCCCACTATATTTGGGGCCCAAAGCTCGCTTAAATGATAGAGGGGAAAATATTAAAGTTGGGTGGGAAATTTTTTTGCTTGCGAGCTCGTATGTAGAAGCGAATAAAAACATAATAGTGTGGTTTTATTTATTGAACGAGTGAAGCGAGTACGCCGTTTTAACTACACCGATTTGCACTTGTCTGTTTGTCTGTCTCTGGTGGATATTTCTCACGATAACCTTTGAACTAACTTATGAACGCATTTACTGATTTCTTTCAAACCTGACAGAGTTGCTCTTCATACGTTTATACAGATCATGATTGTTGGGGAAGGAAATCGAACTAAGGGTTGGGGATAAATCAACCCCTTGATGTATGTATAAAGACACAGCTTCTCACTAATTATATATATACATTTTAGGGAATTTCCTTATACCTTATATGGCTGAAAATTGTTATTTTATAGAAGCAGACTAATGTAATAACAAACAAAAATTGAGTTATTTTAATTATAAATTTCGTAGGTGACCTGGCGGTCTAGGGGGTAAGGTGTCAAACTTCTGTGCTGGTGGCCGGGGTTCAATCCTCGGTCCCGGCATAGATTAATCTGATTACCAAACCCTTCCTTCACCTCTGAAAAGACATGTATTAATCACATCTTGTGAATGCGGGGAATGCCAGGCCTCCACCGTGGTTCGGATCCCACGTTAAACTGTAGGTCTTCCATTTCATCTCACAATCACCCTACCATAACACATTAGCGTAAATGCGTATAGCCCGAACGGGTAGTAAGACGCGGTGTTAATAATAATAATAATAATAATAATAATAATAATAATAATAATAATAATAAATTTTATCGTTAGGGGGAAGGGAGAGCCGGGGGCCTCACAAACAAAGTTTACTTTTAGGGATGTATTATTAATACCAAAGTTTTATCTATTTTTACTAGATAAGTACAAACATTTTAAAGATATGGAAGAAAACATAAACATTTTCGTTAATAACGCCCCCCCCCCCC
>CABFVX010000495.1:263688-278863 GCA_902151425.1 Timema shepardi | reverse complement strand
CACCCCTCCCACTAGCCACTAATTGGCTCCATTGTCCGAGTTAATTGGCCCTTTGTGTCCCAGAAATCGACAATCCTTATTACTCGAGATTCTTGTGAGTAAAAAATAAAGAAAATAGAATGGTATGAGGGGAGGGTGAGGTAATGAGATATTCTGTTAGCGCATCAATTGATCGTTTCAGACAAGGAGGAGGAATGGAGGGGAATAGGAAGGTCTTGTGATCAGTAATTTCAGTTTTTTTTAAGCACCATGTCTTATTACCCATTTGGGTTGTACGCTTATGTACTAATTACGCTAATGCGTTAAAGATGGGTAAAGTTGTTTATAGAAAATATACCGCATTTGATGAGTGGAAAACAATTTAGGAAAAACAACCATCTTGCGATATTGGCAACACTGCCTACCAGTTGTAATAAATTCGGTGAGCAGCAAAATGTGTGCACACATGTGTTTATTTTCAAACTCAAAATCCTCAGATTCACTCCCCAATTCTCCTCCCTACCTTCCCCCTGTGCCAGAGGTTTACAAACTTTCCAGACCAAAGGAGCCCTTGAACCATAAAAAATACATGCTGAAGCCCTCATAGCATTTTTTACGCTAATATTATGAACATTCAATAAAGACATTTAAATTTTTCAAGTATAAACGTATAAAATAAATTTAAAACCTCATATGTTCTGGTGCACTTTTGGCAAGTGTCCTTTATTCAGATGTGAACAAATTGGCAATCCTAATAACTGATACGATATTATATTGTGAGAAACAAATCAAGAATATTATAAAATTGCTTCACGTAGCCTGAGATAACCGAGTCCGAGAGCTGTGTGGAGGACAGTTTGAAAATCACTGCCCTTAGCTAACATTACGGCCACGTGCAACATCACCTAATCTTCAAACCCGAGTCTCATTTTTTTTAAACCAACTAAAACAGCGTTGTCGACTTGTAGGGGAAAGTGATATGTGGTGTTCTTTGTCAAACATCAAAGCCAATATTCAAGAAATGATTAAAACAAAACAGAGCCAACCATCACAATAATTTTCAGTTATTCTTCTACCACTATCATGACAGTTTTACATTGATTTTTGTATTAAATAAATGACTAGAAATCATTACAACAATTATATAAAAATCCAAAAAAATGAAGGAGGGATTCGGGGATAATTAGCGGGAAGGGGGTGATTTTATTATCAATCAAGGGGAAGGGGGGGTCAGCTGAAAAATGTTGGGAGTCACTGATATCTATAGTATGATTTTGGTAGGAAGAACAGTAAAAGTTCGTTACTAAAACAAAGTTAATATATTCATACATCAAGTCATGTTATCTGACGCTATCACTTTTATTAGATACCATCAATACCTATAAAACAACAAATAATAAAGTGAAATGTATCAATGTTGGCCGCAAAGAAGTGTGGTTGAATTTTCTCTACTGTTCTTCCAACCAAAATCGGGGCATAGAGCATATTAGCATTTGACGAGAAACTTTTTAAATGAAGAGATTTATTATTATTATTATTATTATTAGCATCGCGTCTTACTACCCGTCCGGATTGTACGCACTTACGCTAATGTGTAATGGTAGGGTGATTGCGAGATGAAATGGAGGACCTACAGTTTAACGTGGAATCCGAACCACGGCGGGGGCCTGACATTCCACACATTCACAAGATGTGATTAATACACGTCTTGTCAGAGGTGAAGGAAGGGTTTGGTAATCAGATAAATCTGTGCCGTGATCAAGGATTGAACTCCGGACCCCAGCACAGAAGTCTGACACCTTACCCTTAGACCACCAGGTCACCATTTAAATAAATAGAAAAAGTTATCATCAAATTTTAGGACACCCTTGACAGATATTCAAGAACTGTTGAGGTCACCATGTGAAGAAAAATATAACCTATGTTAGTACTGTATAAATCTTTGAATTAGTCCTCAAACTACGGCCCGCAGGTTAGATCTGCACCGTGTAATGGGTTTATTCCACCCGAGGACGCTTTGATTTTTTTTTAATGTAAACAATAATTTCAATTACGAAAATCGAAATGGTGCTCCTGTATGTAGTAGACAAAATACCTGTATACATACCATTTTAAGCGGCCGGCGACGGTATTGGAAGTTACGCGTAATCAAAACATCCGTATTGTGGTGTACAATTCCTCAGCACTCGCCAGTCGTGTTTCATAATGTGTTTCTTAAGCGGAGGGGCTGAGGAAAGTTTCCAATTCGGGGCGGGAGGGGGTAAATATGTTGGCTGACAACTCGCATCTATTCAAGTTTAATTATGGTTATAAGATATGTATATAAATATATAATAGATGTTTTGTTTTTTTTGATCCGGCTCAACTAGCTCTTTCAATATCCTAATTTTGTGAACATTTCTAGTTAACTTTACTTGGTATATTTTGTAACTATAAATATGCTTTGACTTCAAAATGTTTGTTAATAAATTTAACATATTTTATTGGTTTATAATAGTTTTTTTTAATAAAAGTGACTTTAAGCTTAACACAATGTCCAGGTCTTATTCATTAATATAAAAGTACCTAACCAAAGTGATATGCAAAACCAAACTAGTATTTGCGATGGATAAGCTGACCTCACCTAAGAAAATTCAAGTCATTCCACAGTCTTTCCTTAGCTCTCTAAGCTCCAAATATGACCTAAGCCTCGTAGTCCAGTGTGTTGGTTTTTTTTGTCCCACCATGGCGCACGTACTAAAAAAACACCGACCTACCAACCTGGGAATTTCAGGAATGTCCATAAATAATACGTTCTTTGTCGTTGTTCTTTTTATACCGCGACTGTTGGAGAAGCTGCTCCTTCTTCTGAAAGTTTGTGTAAAGCCCCCTCGGGCAAAATGAAGTCACCTTTTGTGTGGGAACCTAAACACTTCTTGCTATGAATGGTGCGACTGTGTGATCAAGGAGCGCCAAGGGAGGGCGGGAGGGAAGAAAACCCGCGAATATCTCCTTTTTAAGCTTCATTCACACGTACGACGGGGAAAATAAGATAGCAGAATCTGCACGCGCAGAAATGCACGCGCTAACAGAAACTAGTGCTAACCCATGATGCTTTGCAACACAAACTAGAAAATGCGGGTTATCTAGGGGTAAGGTGTCACACTTATTTGTTGGGTGTCCGGGGCTCAATACTCGGTTCCGGCACAGATTTATTTGATCACCAAACCCTTCCTTCACCTCTGACAAGACGTGTATTAATCACAACTCGTGAATGTGGGGGAATGCCAGGCCTCCACCGTGGTTCGGATCCCACGTTAAACTGTAGGTCCTCCATTTCATCTCACAATGATTCTACCATTACACATTAGCGTGAGTACAAACCAAACGTGTAGTAAGACGCGGTGCTAATAATAATACAAGTATGTGATTCGGAAGTAATAGCAACCCTCTTCAGATTGGTTGCAGTTTCTCATCAGGAATGTGTATTTTACATCCAGACAAGTTAAGATGAGTTTATTGTCTACATTTTCTTACCATTCCGACAAATGTGTGATCAAAAAAATAATATTCGAGCATTTTAAAAATATCGCTAGTATTTAAAAATATTCTTATTCAACATGAATGCCTAAAAATGACACAAAAAATGCCTATTATGCACAAAGATTACTCAAACCAAGAAAATGTAATCTTGAATTCCAAAATAACAACAAAAAATACTTATATAATATGAATTTAGCTACAATAAGTGTATCATGAATAAAGTTTATCTAGGTCTACTATGAGCGTTGTCTGTGACAAACAAATTTAAAAAAAGTACATGTTATCAACATTCGAACCCTGCTGGTTATCAACATATTTTATTTTTGAGTGGATGGAAACTTCTTTAAGATAAATATCACGATAGGTGTTTAGAAATCATTGTGTTGTTTAGGAAAACAAATCAAAACATAACAAGAACGATACACACGTTTTTCATTTTACCTAATTATTCCAAATCTGCTTACAACACAGTAGACGTAATTGTCTGTCTGTCCGTATCTCGATTTGTAAACGCATGCGCACTGATTTGAGCAGGTTAGTTTTGAAATTTGATTGGGACATTCCAAGTAGATATTGTCACGCAGAACCGAGAAAGCTGAAACAATTTCAAGTCGCGCCGGGAGGACAGCGCCGATGAGGTTGAAATCTTGTGAGTGGTTAGCGATCATCACGTGACCACGTTTCTGCTCTGCTCGGCGAACGTGTATATTTCATTCACGGTAGGAATTACTCTCTGAAAGGTCTTTTTTTCCTACCAATATCCTACTATATAGTAGATTTATGGTAGGGAAAAAGGCCTTTCAGAAGTCAATTCCTACCGTGAATGGAATATAAGTCCACAGTTATGGAGAAAATACAGCGGTCAGTCCCTTAACGACGTTGCCTACTTGGTAGGATCAAAAATATTTTGCGAGGCGGGTTGCATCTAGACTTGCCACACGAAGCACTATAAGCATTAATTCACTTGGACGCCTACGAGATAGAAAGAGGAAATAAATCGGGTAGTTAGCCCTGTGAGGCTTCTTGTTTTTGTGCTGATAGCACTTCCTCTATTCCGCTGAAAATTATAAGCGCCCACTACTATTTTCACCTGTACATAATTGATTTGCATTTCAAAACACAACTCCCCCCCCTCCCCCCATTCTATTATGCTTCCATAGATCTTTTTTTTTAAGCTACATCCTGGCAAAAAGATTCTTAAAGGCCATTTTCATGAACTAATTCAAAGGGCTTGGGACTGCACTTATAAGTAACTGCAAGCACCTATTCTGAGTTTGCCCCAAGTCATATTAAGAAACGTGGAGCTCACCGGGATTCGAACCTAGAAATTTAAAAGAGATGGTTAAGACACGTTTTAAGGCATATCATAGCCAAAGCAAAGAATTGTAAATAAAAGTTTCAATACTATTATGCAATGAACAATCGAACCAAATAAATTGCAGGCACCTTGTGCCTATAATAAATAATTATTTATACCTAATTTCTCCTTACTACAGAAATAATTTTTAGCCGATTCACCAGGAAAATAGTTTTTTAAAGCACCAAGTCTTACTGTCCATTCGGGTTATACGCTTATCTACTAATTAAGCTAATAGTTTAAGGATGAGGGAGGTTAAATTTATAGGAACTGTACCCGCATCTGCGTGGAGTGTGAAATAATTTAGGGAAAAAGCACCCTCAGTACACGCGACCGGGATAGAACCACGATCTCTCCTTCATCGGCAGTCTTATAACAAATTCAATTATAAAAACAAGAGTGATTTTAGATTCAAAGGAAAAACACACTTCGTTGGCCGCATGTTCTAAGGCGTCTTGCAATATACTGGACTGCCGGTGAAGGGGAGATCGGAGTTCGAGAATGCTGAGGGTAGTTTTCCCCATCTGTTTCCAAACAAATGAGGGTTCACTTCCTCTAAAATTAAACCTTCCTAATACCTCACACAAACGCGTGATTAGATGCAGAGGCCTATAGCTCGAAAGAGTGGTAAGAAAAAGAGGGGAAAACAAGTCATGAAACATTTCGACATGATTACTTACAAATTTGAAATAGATGATTTGATCAAACGATGCAATATCTGTCTACACTTATATATAGAAACACGTAGCGTGTCCATTTAAAGAGGATACGTAGTACAGTATTTCATTTTTTGCCCAAAGGAATGAAAGCGGAAAATAAATTCCTAATCATAAACAGTAAAATAATATTAGTAAAAAAACCTACGAGAAAATTATAGATCGTATACTTGAAAACTGCAACAAATTTATTGAGCAGGAATCTTCCACTTTGAGTTAACTCGAGAAAAAGAGTTTACAGGACGATCACAGCGGTCTGTGGTTTGTCTCGAGGAGCATTTCCGTGGAGGCGAATCACATCCCAATCTCGTTGTTGGCAATTTGAGATCTCGTGCTCTTGACGGTCCGCCCAAAGCTAGCACGCTAGCACGGTAGCGCGTCCGCCTTCAAATTATCGTAATTCAACTTTCGATTGATCATAAATGAGGAACAAGCTATTGCATTTTCTTAAGAATGTAGGCACGTACGGTTAGCAGATACTATAACTGGGTTTATATCCGAGCGTTAATGCATAACTAATAGTGAATAGTGCATAGCGCATAATACGTCAGGAGTTTAAAGATATTATTGGTAACGGTAGCGTGCATATTCGATATATAGTCACAATGCATAGATTTAACTTTAAATCATTATGCGTTATATATAAAGTTGAACTTAAACAACTCTTGAGCATAAGAGGTATCAGTCTTTGATAATGCGAGAATAGTCTATTGCCATTTATTCGAAAAGAAAAAAATACTGTACAATTTTAACAAGTGTTTAAATATATCTCCCTATAGTGATTAAATGATTTTAAATGATTACGGATGAGTGATAAGGGATAAAATTTGCTATTTTATGCTATTTGCGTACCATTGTTAAAATAAAGTATATTAATGTATGAGGCTGAAATTTAGTATACATATAACTAGTGTGAACTGTAATAATTTGAAATCATGTAATCACTATTTATAGTTTAACAGTATTATACACTTGTTAAATTATTGTGAAATGAATTATTTTTTTATTGTCGAATGATCGACCCTGGTAGTCTTGGGGTAAAGTGCTCGCCTCGGGACCCGACGTTTGTGGATTCAAACCCAGCCGAGGTCGACGGATTTTTCTTGAGCGATAAAAATCCGTATCACAACTTCCTTTAAAGGGGTTGAGGGTTGAGTAAAGCCATCGGTCCCATGTAAAAGAACACTAGAAGCTGTGTTGAAAATTATCCTCTCGGCAAAATTGGTAAGCCCATTCGCTCTCGCTCATAGAAATTCTCGTGTGCAGCAGTCGGTTTAGAAAGTGCACGTTTAATACTTCAAATACATTAAAAATAAAAATATGGACGAATTACCTTAAAAGGAAAGTATACAAAGGTAACGGAAAATATATTATGTTCATGTTTATTTTAGAGTTTATGACTACGATGGTAAACATGTTTAAAATTGTAGGGGAACAATTTCAATTTGGATTATATTTTTGAGAAATAGGTCTACCATAATATATTCATGACAAAAATAAAATAAGAACCACCCGCTTAGATGACCACGTGGTATAACGCACTACTCTTGTGTTGGACTAGACTGCCGTAGACGGGGAGGTTGGGGTTCGATCCCGGTCAGTGCACTAAAGGTTGGTTATCCTAAATGGTTTACCACTCTCCTTCCATGCAAATGCGGGTTCATTTAATCTAAATGAAACCTTCCTAGTCCTTAACCTCGCAATAGATTAGACTGCCGATGATAGGAGATCGGGTTTCGAATACCAAACGGGTGTAATGAGGGTGGTTTTCCTAAGTGATTTCCCACTCTCTCTCTCCCCCTCTCCACGCAAATGCCGGTACACTTTCTCTCGTTTCAACCTTCTTAACCTCTAAACATTAGTGTAATTAGTATAAGCTGAACAGATAGTTAGACAAGGTGGTAAAAAATTAGATTTTAGAGGAAATGTGCCTGTGATTGTGTGAAAATAGAGGAGAAAACCATTTAGGAAAGAATAAAACACACTTCAAAAACACCTAATCGGCATTCGAAGCCCAATAGCCGCATCACGGTAAGACCCGACTAGACTGACGTCTTTATCCACATAGCCCACATATCTGGGTCATAGTTTAGTAAATTCCGTCGATAAAATATGTAACAGTGAACAGCTAAGGCGTTTTTCATGTTTAATGACTTTAAAATATAGGCTTACATTTACATTTTTTTAAAGGCTTTCAATGAGCACTTAACCTAACGGTTCAACTGGCGCCTCAGACCTAATGTAGGAATTCAACTCTTGTTTCATCAGCGCTCACACTACCCTAAGTGAATTCAGAGGGCGACCTTTTAAGTTACAAAGGACACATACAGTCCATTTGCAACTCGAACAAGTTGCCAAATTTGCTCTAAAAAACATAGTAGTTTTATTAATATATTTTGTTCTTTCAATAAGTTATGGAAAAACTAGTTAAACAAGTAATCCTTAGGGAAGTGATACCAGAAGCATTTGATATACGTAACACTTTTGGTTAATAATATAATGTTACTAAGAAAATAACTATTTCCACATTAGTGAGTTGCAACCGATGTTTGTAATTTAAAAAAATCTTCTGATAAATGTATGTTAGTTACCACCACTCCTAAAGAGAATGGACTGTACTAACAACCTTGACGATCAGAAGAGGACCAATGGAGACACGCCCGAGGTCTAGAAGTGCCCTCAGAACCAACAAAGGTAGGCAAGCTGTTAATACGCCTGACAATAACCCAGGGGGGAATAGAGGGCCAGCCCAAGTGCAAAGGAAATCTTTATACTAATTTGTTCCATCCTATTTCAAACGAATACTGCTGCAATTACAGTCCAATTTTCATGGAAAGAACCCTATCTCACAGATATAAAAGTTACTCTAGATATTTTCTCACGTGTTTATACGTCAGATCACGTGATCTGAAACTGTCACTCTTGATAGATATTATCAATACCTATAAAATAACACAAATAATATGGTAAAATTGTATAAAATATATGTTTGTACTTTCTAAATTAAAAAAAAAAGTTACTACCATTATTTGATTCCATTATACGTTGACCGCTTCAGTGGCCAAATGGTATAAGGCACCACTCTCATGTTAAACTGGCCTGCTTAAGACTGGAAGATCGGGGTTAAAATCCCAGTCAGGTCTACTGAACTTTTTCCTAAATGGTTTTCCCACTCTCCTTCCACACAGATGTGGGTACACTTTTTCTAAATTCAACCTTCCTCATTATTACCCCATTATAGTAACTATCACATAAAAATCTGAACAGGTAGTAAGAAGCGGTGATAAAAAAAAAACCATTATGATGAAGGCGGAATTAAAACTCTTCAGAATTACGTATGTAGTCAATTATTTACGCACGCAGATCTGCTAACAAAGACGAATAATTTCAAGCTATTTTTTATCGTAAAGTGACTGATGAGATGACATTTACAATTTTTTTTAAAGCGTCCCAGTGGAGGGTCATCCATCTCATGCACATCTAAGAATAGAAGTTTATAACAAGTATATGTTTTATGGCTGTCTAGTATTCTTGTGTAGAGACAATAAAACGCCTCGAATAAATCTAGGTTTACAAACAGCTCAAAATTAATCTTCACATAATGATGGCCTGCTCACATGGGCGATGCTTTAGTTTTACATGATAGTTGTACATAGTTCAATAGAGTCTACTGAAATAAGTAACAGTCAACAATAACTAGTCTGCTTATGTGGCCGCTTGATCTACTGCGTCACACTTGCAATAGACTTGATAGCCGATGACAGGGAGATAAGAGCTCGAATCCCTGTTGGGTTTACCGAGGGTGGTTTTTTCTAAATAGTTTTCCACTCTCCCTCCACAAAAATACGGGTACACTTCCTCTAACTTTAACCTTACTCATCCCTACCACATTAGAGTAATTAGTAAATATGTGTACAACCTGAAAAGGTAGTAAGACGCGGTTATAAAAAAAACATTTCTGCGAGAACAACCAACTACGATTACTAAAAGACAAAACAAGCAGCTTACAAGGTAGTATAGGTAATAGTTTACAGCGATGCTTAAGTACCGTACGTACGCATGCGCAGGAGAAATCAAAGTCGTCTTAAATTAGCAAACTGTCCCTCTCAGTTTGCTAGATCGTAGCCAACACTTTTTCCTACGAGTAGCTCCTCATTGATTGTCCTCATGAGGTTGAGTTGAGCCCGTTCAAGATCCACTGATTCGTAAAAAAAAAAAGCCAGAGATTGAGCTCGGGACCTCTTGATCTGTAGCCAGGAGCTCTGGCCATAGAAGCAGTCGGAATAGGTTTTAATTGAATATAGTTTATAGATATTTATAATTTTAATTACCGCTTTGTTTCAAAATATGCAATTAACTTTTAATTTATAAGTACACAAAAATTTGTGAAAGGAATTAGAATATATTTGGTAGTCTTAACTATAATTCTTATAAGCAAGTATGAAAACAATATTATAAGTTTCTGTGCTGAGTTAAGTAAGAAAACATCGCTCATGGGAACGAGGGCATAACGTATACAATAAGTATCCGAGGTGAATGTTTAGTTACTTCCCTTCGACAGAAATATGGCGCGGTTATAAATAAACTGCCAAGGGCGCCGTGCCAATGCACACCATTTCTGACTACTATTTATTAGTTTAAGAGGAAATATTAGTTTGACCTCCTAGTTTAAATGTTAGTAGCTCAAAAGCTTGACTTTGCATTAGCAAGAATGTATAGACAATGGTGTGAAATATCCACAATTTTAATAACAAAAATAGATTATTATTATTAACACCGCGTCTTACTACCCGTTCGGGTTATACACACTTACTCTAATGTGTAATGGTAGGTGTGATTGTGAGATGAAATGGAGGACCTACAGTTTAACGTGGAATCCGAACCACGGTGGAGGCCTGGCATTCTCCACATTCACAAGAAGTATTGTCAGAGGCGAACGAAGGGTTTGGTAATCAGATAAATCTGTGCCGGGACCGAGTATTGAACCCCGGCTGCCAGCACAGAAGTCTGACACCTTACCCCCAGACCGCCAGGTCACCCGAAAAAATAGATTCAATGTTGGTAAAAAAAAACTAAAAAAACACGTAATTTGATGGTATTGAAAATATGACTAGAATCCACAAATCAATAATAATTATCATGTGTAGCGCGTACTGTATATTGCCCAACCACTAAGCCAATATATTATATCATGACATAAATACACTCATGTAAGATAGCTTAAAAAATACAGATATAGATTACTAAAACTAAATAAATAGTAAGCAGACACATCTTTGAATCTTGGATTTAAGTGACAAATATTGTTCAATAACGATATTGTTATTTTAAATAAATATTTATTTATATCCTTATTTCTCAATACCCCCCACCCACGCTCCAGGACCAATTAGGCTCAGTCGGTAGCGTGCCTAACTATTGCACTAAATGCATGGCTGAAACATTTATCATGGGCGAAATTTGGGTTTCCCCTTTCACAGCGATGAATTAACGAGAACGGGCTGGGTGTTGTGTCAGTTTTAAATTCAAGTTAGTTTAAAGGTCGTGTGCTGATATAAACACTCATTTCAGAAAGTGCACGTTAAATACGCCAAAAGTATTATTTATCGTAAGATTTTGGTAATAAGGACTTTCTGAAAGGCCTTTTTTCCCCAACCAGAATTTTACAATATATTAGGTTTATGTTTGGGAAAATGGCCTTCCAGAAAGTCATTCCTACCAAAATCAGAGTATAGCAGTGATTTGTTTAGCAGATGCCTAAATAAAAAAATCCAGCCACTACCCCGACTAATATAATGGGAGAGCTTGTTCAACCAACGGAACAACGCAATTTAATGACCACCATATTAGGTCAATGAAATACGAGGGTGTGTTCGACTTCGTTGACTGACAGCCTTTCCTTCCTACTGGCTCTACAAAAAGGGGTGAAGTGCTAGGATTGTCTATATATAGCCCCACGAATGAACACGGTACTTGGTCCAGACAACGTGGCTGAGTTGTCAGCGAGTCCAATATCAGGGACTTGGGGACGCTGGCTAGTCTGATAACAGTCATACCTACTTCCCTATGTGTGTTTTCAGTCTATCCTATTGTTCAGGTATTAACATTTATAAAACTTGGGGTTGGATTTCAAGGATTGATCCACTTCCCATGCGTCCCTCCACCCTACCGTAGAATCCACTCCTTTCCACCCCCACGCCCCATACTCCCCTTTGTCACACCACTCATCCCATGGACAGCATTTCCCATAGATAGTTCTCCCACTATATACCACTCCTCATAGATACCACCTTTCTTCATCACACTATTCACCCCATAGACACCACTCACCTCCATAGAAAGCATATTTTATTACAGCTATTTCTCCACATATATATCACTCACCTATGACTAATCCTTTCCATCACACTATTCATCCCATAGATATCAATCCTTATAAATATCACCCCCTTCAAAACTAATAAAAGTTCCTCGGTTCGATCCCACGGTAATTCAACCAAATATAACATTCGTGCTGCCTTGTGTCCTACCACAAGTAGCTCATGAGGATTGTCGTGTGGTGGGCAAACCGGCTACGTCTTCCAATCGCTGGCGGCACAGGCAGGACAAGTGCACCGGCTTCTGACTTACACAACTTGCCATCCAGCTTCAAAACCAGGTCAGGGCAGGTCACAGATTCAAGTGTAATAACAGCCTCGGGGAAAACGCACACATTTGTGAAATGAAACCAGATTATAACGATTCAACATGAACATGTGTGTGTGTAACATATTTATTGGGCTCGATAATTGTGTGATGTACTTTTTAATTTTGAAGACTTACCATCGTTATTTTTTACAAAATAATTGCTGTATTTAATTTTATTTGTAGTTCTATTATTACAGTACAAATATTACTTTATTATTAAACTAAAATAATTAAACAAGTAAAACTAAATTCACGAATGTCAGTAACCATGTAAAGAGGACGAACTTTTTTTAAAAAAAAACTAGGTATATTTATAGCCGTTATAGGTTCGAACCTGGCCCTTCTAAACTTTTATTCAGTTTATAAATTTAAAAAATCAAACCACACAGGCTCATAAGGTGGAGTAATCAGAAGCAATAATAGCATCAATAATAAATTCAAATGAATTCGAATCCAAATGGAAATGTCATTAACTATCGGCCTAGGCCTAATTACGCTCGAAGTTAATGAGGCCGGATTGGAGTTAATGATAAAAACAAGAGGACACAGCGGGAAGTGGGTTGGAGAAGGGGAAGGAGGGCTAAATTTGTTTCAATCATTGCTCGTAGCACTGAATGATGTAATGACACGTTTAATGGAACTTTGACCCTTCAAGTTTCATGTGATGTGGAGTTGACTGCAGAATTAACTTTTCACGAGCAGTGGTAACTGAGATGTCAAGAGCGGAGGCAGAACGTTATATTCTCTGGAGGAAAGACTGGAAAGAAACATAGGATGTAAATATAGAGCAGGAGGTTATATTCCTTGGAGTACATAAAGTGGAGGGTAACATAAAATATAAATATGAAGCAGGAGGCTATATACCTTTGAGTACATAAAATGGAGGGTAACATAAAATATAAATATGAAGCAGGAGGTGTTACCTTGGAGTACATAAAGTGGAGGGTAACATAAAATATAAATATGAAGCAGGAGGTGTTACATTGGAGTACATAAAGTGGAGGGTAACATAAAATATAAATATGAAGCAGGAGGTGTTACCTTTGAGTACATAAAGTGAAGGGTAACATAAAATATAAATATGAAGCAGGAGGTGTTACCTTGGAGTACAAAAAGTGGAGGGTAACATAAAATATAAATATGAAGCAGGAGGTTGTTACCTTGGAGTACATAAAGTGGGAAGGAACAGAAACGATAAATATGAAGCAGGAGGGTTATATACCTTGGAGGACAGACTGGGAATGAAAAAAAATAAGATAAATATTAATAGATACCTGAAGGTATGACTTCTTATAATTTCACTAATCTTATCACAACTGGTGAGCGTATAATTACACCTTCATCACGGAGCTGGCTCGGTATCGCATTGCTCAGAAAAGATAAAAACAATGTTGAGTCGTCGCCTTTATTCCAAAAACTGCAACAAGAATAAAGGTAGGGGCACACTGTGGCATATAGCATCGGCTTGGAAAGTATTTTCCATTTGAGTTTTGCCCCTTTTCATACAAAATAATGTATAAACTAACAGTGGCGTCAATCTGAAGGTGGGACTGGCGTACCCCATCTCCCCAATGGCGGGAAAAAGTTGGAAATGTTGCGGAGAGCAGAGATCTTGAGTTGGGGGATTCTAGAATTATTCTGTAACATAGTACTTTCGATTATGTCAGTTCTTTACCTCAGATTTGTACAGACAAATTTTAAATGTACCATGTCAAGTATCGATACCTACACTTCAAAAGGTCCCAACTAATATTCCCAATAAACAACACACCTTCTGATGTATATAGTATAGAAAGCTTAGTTAATCAAGATGGCTAGTAGCACCGTTGTCACTGCCTACTTGTTTCAAGGTCGCTGCTACTACTAATACTAGCCTTACAGGCCTTATGAAGATTAGGTAATGTTCTAAGTCGATCTCTAGATAAAGACTGAAGTTTTTACAAGCCAAAACCTTGTTAGTTTTCCTACACAAAATGAAGATAAATGTCAAAACAAATAGCACTTAATTTGAGAAAATAAATAATTAACAAATAACTTTAAAAGTACAGTAACTTAAGACGTCGATTCAAGGCCTAATTATTATCGCCTAAGATTTTAGAATTTTCCCGGAGTATCACCTGACCCCCCTCTTTCCCCACCCCCTTAGTGTTCTCAACGTTGCCCTTGTCACCTGTGAATTTTTCTAATTTCAGAACGCCTAGATTTGGGAAATTAACTGTCCCCCCTCCTCCCCCTCAACATGTATTCCGTACCACCCCCTTGTAAATAAGACGATACGATGCTTATACTAACTTATCTTAGAGCACAGGATAAGGGTGGATTTAAATTAAATGTGCAAGCCCACCTTTTACAAGTGGCTCCCGGTCTCCGAATTTCTTGACTCGGTCCTTAGGGCCGTATACAAGAACTTGACTAAGTGGATACTAAGTGGACACTAGCGTGGGTTTGCTTGATTCATCATAGGTTAAAAGGTGGACCACACTATCGGTCCACTAAGCAAGCATTCACTAACGTTCTTGCATACCGCCCTTAGTGTTGAGAGTAGACCTACCTTTCAGGGTAAACGAAAGGCACACACTACGAATGTATTACCGTAAACGCCTCAACGCTTTTCGGTAAACTTTTCGACGCGTCACCTGGTGGTACCGGGTACATGACCACCGCCATCAGCCGGTTCCCCCTTCAACCCCTCAACACTAGAGATTCGTGTTACCACCCTCTAATAACCGGATGATATATATTTATGCACGACAGTAATTGTTGGGTCGAAAGAGACAGGGACTCCTTTCACCAGCTCCAAGGCGCAAAGGGCTGGTTTATGATACGCCATTAAATCACCCACAGAACGTACGCGCGCGTGCGTGGGGGGAGGAGGGGGATATAAAAAGCCCACAAGTCAAATACGACCCCCCCC
>CABFVX010000495.1:234229-263642 GCA_902151425.1 Timema shepardi | reverse complement strand
CCCCCCCCCCCACAGCCAAAGAGAGAAAATGATCCGATTGACTGGTGCCCGGTGGTCACTACATAGAAGGCGTCAGGCTTGCAATATAATTAAATGCCTACGACGGTTACGTCAAGGTTCGAATTTTGGAGGGTGGTTTTCAATCATGTGATTTATCAAAGTGGTTTTATCATCCCCTACTCCCCCTCTACGCTAGTTAGGATGCACTTCATTTAAAATTACCCTTCTCCCCGTTATTACGGCATCACGCTTACACTAGCGTAACCCCAAAGTCACCAACATCAATGGGTTTGCCAAACATAAGGTATAACCCGCCTCGGTGGCGTAGTTAGCTAACGCGCTAGTTTCGTGTTGTTATCGACAGCCGAGAACGGAGATATCGAGGTTCGAATCTCGGTCGGAGGTGAACTAAGGGTGGTTATCCTCAATGGTTTTTCACTCTCCCTCCACGCAAATGCAGGCTCACTTCCTCTGAATTCAACCTTCCTAGTTCCTAACCCATTAGCGTAATTAATTGTTATTATTATTAGCACCGCGTCTTACTGCCCCTTCGGGTTATACGCAAGCGTAATTAATACTTAAACGTATAACCCGAACGGTTAGTAAGACGCGGTGCTAAAATAAAACCCTGCAGTCACATCCAATTTGGGTATTCCAAGACCAAGAATATCTTATACTTAGTGAAGCCTTTGCAAGAGGGAGGAGGGGAGGGGATGAAGTGACTCCCAAAATCGGCGAGAAAGTAAAATAGTTATTAATACTATATAAAATTACAGCGTACCGTCGAATTTTCATTGAAAAAGCCTTATCTGAAGGCTTGAAAATTTACTGCAGCCATCACTTTTGATGTACATTATAAATGACCTACATTAATTTTAATATAGAGAAATGCTATCAATGTTGTCCGTAAAAAAAATTAGAATAGATTTGACTCAAATTGTTTGATTAAACTTCATTTAAAAAATATATATTTTTTATGTTGATTGTAAAATTGATTTTTTTTAAGCAACATACACACACCTACAAAAGAGTATTTATTTAACATGATGTTTAGAATTTATTTATTTCAACATTTTATATTATGTTTATTATTATTTTATATGGCTGCCACCACGACTCAACCCCCTTCTTTTCGTTTCTACGTGTCAGGCAGCCCCCTTCTAGCAATTTTCCCATTTAATTAAGTGAGCCTCGCTTTAGATAATCCGAGCGTGTGTGCTAATATGTAACTACTTCAATTGCCAGGTAGAGCTATTTGGACAAAGCAGAACTCGATCGATCGATTCTTCGCCAGATCAGCTCCAGACAGGTCAGATCACACCATGTTTTCCTTAAGTAAAATAATTTTAAATATGTATCCCCGTACCCCCTTTTTCCCCAATACCCCTACTACCCCAAACACGTGTAAGCCTACCTTCTAATCATATGCCTAGATGTCTTTCGCTATAACTTAACCTAAAATAACACAAGATACACTACTAACCGAATGAACTAGTCAAACTAGTTAAATAAACTATTAGAGATGATCGTCTTACTACCCGTGCGGTTTACACGCCTATGTACAAATTACGCTCGTTTATTAGGGATGAGAACGGTTGAATTTAAGTAAGTGTACCCGCATTTTCACTGAAGGAAAGAGTAAAACCATTTAGGAAGAAGCCACCCTCAGTACACCCGACCGGGATTCGAACCCCGATCTCTCCGTCATCGGCAGTCTATTCTATTGCGATAGTGACATCTTAGACTATGCGTCCTCCGAAGTGGGTGTTTAATTAATTAACTTAACTAAAATGTAGCTTCTCCCATGAAATACAATACTATGACAGGCTTTTTTGAGTTGAAAGAAGGAAGAACGCGAACTGGGGAAAGAATGAAATGCGAACTGTAGGTCCGTCGTGAACTAGTCAACGACTCAACTACAGCATTTTAAATAATCTGATCATTTCAGTGAACTGAATCAATTCGAACTAAAACCAACAGATAAAAGTGATGTCCATGTCTAATCTCGATCTAACTTGAGTATACATGACAGCATTTACCCGCCTGGAAGGAAAATGGGAAACCATTATTTGCACCCAAATGGGATCGGACAACGCCCTTCGTGAAGCATACTCTGCCAGTCAAGAAAGAGTTTACATTAAATCTGTCAGAGTTGTTTTTTAACTACAATAAACTCAACTTTTCTTCGATGACAAGCTAAAAACATTCATCTTCCCCCCCGCTCCCAACTAAACAATTATGCTAAAAATATATCCTCATACATAAATTTAAAAGAAGCATCGATTCGGGCCACCATGATTCATTTCCAATCAGGTGCATTCGGTACATTTTATAATTATTTTATAATTATAATATATTATATTATCATACATTTAAAGGAGGCATCGATTCGGACAACCAGGGTTCATTTCCAATCAGGTGCATTTGGAACATTTTATAATTATTTTATAATTATAATTATACATATTATATGTTATATTATCATAAATTTATTTAAGAGGCATCGATTCGGACAACCAGGGTTCATTTCCAATCAGCTGCATTCGGAACATTTTATTATTCTCTCTCCATGCGAAAGCTGTCGCAGTTCAGTGGAAGTATTTTTTTAATATTTAATATATTTTAATAGAAGCATTATATCATATTAATATTTGGTATGGTGATGAGGATGGTAGCTAAATTAAATGCACCCCCAAATACTTGAAAAAAAAGATAGGTAGACCACCGTAAAATTCACACTCTCAAAACAACCCCCAATAAACACTGATTAAAATTTCTCCCTGCCCCGTTAGAGGTAATTTCGTCTGTTTAGAGTCTGACACCTTAATCTACCTGACCATCAGTGCATGATATTTTATTTATCTTGTGTCTTTTGTTTAGGTAGAGAGTGTATTTGTTAATAGCCAGTCTTGGCAATAGAGCGTGTGAATAAGAATTTTTTGTATATTTTTTTAGCACCACGTCTTACTACCCGTTCGAGTTACACACCAATAAGAAATAAATCCAAACACAGACCGGTAGCAAGCCATAACAAGGCGCCAAATGATGTCATAAAAGTTGACTTAAAAACTGGTTCGAAGTGATGGCATCCCGCACAAAAACTACTTTTACACGCCTGCACATTTAAAAAAAAAGTACAAAACAAACACGTTTAGCTTAGTGTGTAAAAATCAACAAGAAATACTTTTGACAACTACAAGAGGATAAAAATAAAGGAAGCCAAAATATTTAATTCTTTTTTTTTCACTTCATAATATTTTGTATTTTCGCTAGAAGAAAAAAGAAAAAGTTTTTTATTTTTATTTCGTAACATAGCTTTTTTTTTTATTTGTACAGTAGGCTAATTGACAAGCACGTTAGTGGTCACGCGAAAAAAAAAAGCTTCGATCTCATCTAGATTGGTGACTGGGAAGGAGGGTTCGAATCCCTCGATGGTTTCCCACACTACCTTTAAGAAAATGCGGATACATTTCATTTATATTATGCCTTACTCGTTCCTATTTCATTAATGGAAATATGCAGAGATAGATGGGTAGTAAGACAGTGCACGAAAATAATTTAAATTCAGTCCCCGTAATCATCCCTGCCCATAGATTGAAAAACACACACTACCCTCCCAACCTCCTCCTCTTTGACCAGAGTCAAATTTTAATAGGATTGTTTTTAATACAACTTACTTTACTGTTGGCATTGAAAACATTTAATTATATTATTGGTGATATCTTATAAATATTTTATCATATCTATCAAAAGTGACAGCTGCAGATCACATGACTTGACGTATGAATACGTGAGAGTACTAACTTGGGGCATTTAACGTACACTTTCCGAACCGACTGATTATATCAGCACACAACTAACTTACAAACCAATCTAGAACAAACACAACACTTAGCCACATGACTATAAAAGGGGTCATTTCAATTTAACTAAGCTAATGATGGATTTTTTGCAGCTATACCGTGAATCGAACCGTAGACCCTTATCTCAGTAGGGAAACACGCTACCGACGGAGATAAAGTGTCAGACCTAGGTGAAAATAGATATATAGTAGCTTTTCTAGCTGTCAGATATGGTTCTCATTATGAAAGTTTGACTGTAATTAGTTCAAATAGGAGAACTCACTCATTCGAGCTTTATAATACCGTTAAAAGATATTTGAGGAAGTGGGAGATATTTCTGTGATGGTGTAATGTTCATAAAGAGTAATGTAAAAAATAAACTATATAGTGTAGACTTTCACGCGCGCAAGTTAGGTACTTGTGAACTAGAATATTAGTGTTATTAAGGATGACCTTGTAACACATATTTAGATAATTAGCACCTAAAGAAGGTACAATGGTTGACGCCAGAGAAGGATGAAATTTTGATGAGTTTTTTTTTAAATCAAATAACTTATTTTAAATATAATGTAACCTACACTTTAAGAATAGGAGTGTTCCATGTGAGCAAAGAACTTGCGAACTAACTTAACCTAAGTACACAATATTAAACACAATGCGAGCTATAAGTAGGACCTATTGTAATATTCGTCCGTGAAGTCTAACTTAAAGCACACATACAATTTATACTCTCTTTGGAATCAAACCAGGCTTCTCCAGACCTGTAATCGACCTATCAAAGCACTCTAGGTAAGTTAAGTTATCAAGCGACATTTTTTAGAGATATTTAAATATATAGGCTAAATATTTAAAGAATGGAGGATTAGTTTTTGTAATAAATCGCGACTTAAACTATCTAATTTAAATAAATAAAAGAGTGGCTTAGACTTATATTTTTATGAAAAATTGTTGTCATTATTGATTCATTGAAAAATTGTTCTAAAGTTGAGGTTATACTCCCACTAAAAATAAATTTTAACTTACACATAATGATAGGTTAGATCATATTTTATAAATTTGAAGTTAAACCCACGACCACTGGCATTTTATCCAACCATAAGTGATGCCATTAAGTTGCTATCATTTCACACACTAGTTCAAAGATTTATGGGAAAGTGTTAATGACGATCTTTATTAACATAAACAATAGCCTCTTTTCTCTCTTTTTTTTTAATGAAAAATATGTTTATACACAACTAAAGCAAACACTCAAAATAGTTAAAACTGTACATTAAAATAAACGTCAAAACATAAAACTTTCAAAATCAAAACACAATTTTATATATAAGTAAGGTCGGTGAATGATTTTGTTTTTAACTCCAACCAAACGATTTCGGTTTAGCTCGTAACGTGTTATATAACGACCGGCATTATTAGTCTAAACTCTGTTGGATTCAATTAAAGAATTTAAATAAAAGCTATTTTTATGATATAGGGCAATATTTGGAACGAGCGTAGCGAGGTCTTTGTTTTAACTTAACTACTTGGAGTTTCGTCTGTCTGTCCGGATGTTTGTTCCGCGATAACTTCCAAATTCGTGGACCAATTTTAACGAAATTTGGCAAGGACATCCCTAGAACCTAGACCAAACGATGTATGTACATATAGTATATAGCTTTAAAATGTGACTATCCATTTCAATATGGTGGCCACTCAAAAGGTTTTTTATTTAATAGCCCATCTCAAGTGGTTTGAATTTAGTATTCTAAGCAATAGATAGAGTTGTACGAATATTTTAAAAATCATGTGTCAAAACGGTTTTAGAAACATAATTTATTCATAACATTTGTAGAGCTACCGGGAAATTTACCAAATTAAATCTGTTGGGATTATGGGTGAAATACACAATGAAAATCTAAATTTAATTAAAAACTAGAATCGAATTTTGTCCTTTCGAGTCGAAATCACTGGCACTGAAACAGCATTTTCAGTTTTCGTACTTAATTAGCTTTGTTTTCAGTTTATCGTTTTGAAGATCAGGTGTGATAAAAATATGCTCAAACTCTGATTATATAAATTACTCTAATAATAAACCAGCAACAAAATGTAAACAAAAGTGGCGATAATAGAGACAGAACAGTGACAACAAATACAGCCTTTCCCTTCCTGTAGTGACATAAACAATGTACACCCACCGGCACAAAATAATATATACATAAAATAGTACATTGTTGGATCGCCATGAAGCATAAAAAAAGGTTATTTTGAAATGATTACTTTTCAAGTAAGTCATTTACAGCTTTAAAGAAACTCTTGGAAATAAAAAGGGCACAAATGCAAGTAATGTTATATAGGTAACTTATTATATTTTGTACCATAGGGTGTAAATAAACAAATACCACATTTCTTTTTAGTTTTTATAATAAATTATATCTTTAAAAACCCATACATGCATTACCTACATCGTGTTGAGTTAGACTGCCGAGGAGGGGAAGATCAAGGTTCGAACCTCGGTCGGGAGAACTTTGTATTGCCCATTCGAATTATACGCCAAATATACTAACTACACTAATGGTTTGGGACTTAGGAAGGTTCAATTGAAAGGAGGTGCAATCGCATTTACGTGGAAGGAAAGTGGAAAACCATTCAGTAAAACCAGTGCATCCGACCGGGATCGAACCAGATCTCCCCGTCTTCGGAAGTCTAATCCAACAAGAAAGCACCACGTTAGACTACGCGGCCACCGAAGCTGGTAAATATGATACATTATGCTGATAAAGATATTAAATCGATAAAAACGTCTTACATCGATCAAGATTAGGACTTACTCCAAAATGATTTGAAAAGGTTTAGAAAGTGTGTCATCATTTGAAACATCTTAGAAATAGTTACGTGAAGTGAACGGAATTATTTAATTTTGTTCAATGTAATATTATGGAAAATTTAATATCTTTTACCATATGCATACACACACACAAAACAAAAGATAATGCCCAATGCTAACAAAATTATTATTGTAAAATCATCCTATATAATTTAAAAAACTCACCTTAAACATAAAAGAAAATAAATATTTAAAAGAATGTCACAACATGGTACCAAAAGTATTTTAATATGTAACAGTTAACATTTTTTTAAATCTATACTATCCCAACCATATCCCATATTTTTCATGAAATTCCAGCATCCTAAGATATTGTTCACTAAAATAACGTCTTTAGGTAGGTTTGAAAATATCAACAAGTATCTTAACATTAATTTTGTTATCATTAGAAATTTAATTTTCTTGTAAGTATGGATCGTAAAAAATATTTTATTTCTCATGATATGACTTAAAACAAAATTAAAGAATCCCGCCCTTTTTGCGTACTAAGCATAGTTATTTGCAAAACCACTGAACATATATTTGATCTAAAAGATATTTGGTCTAAAAGGGGATGAGGCTACTGGGGAGTGGATGCGGTTACATAATGATGAGTTGCATACCCTGTACTCATCACAAGACAATGTTAGGATAATCAAGTCTCGTAGATTAAGGTGGGCAGGTCATGCAGCGCGAATTTAAAACAGTGTTCAGAGTACTGATTGTCAAACACAATAGAAAGAGACCATTGGGAAGAGCTAGACGCAGATGGGAGGATAACATTAGAATGGACCTGAAAGCGATAGGGTGTAATGAGGTGGACTGGATAGAACTAGCTCAAGATAAGGATAGGTGACGTATTTTTTAAATTATTACTAGCACCACGGTAGGGTAGGGTGATTGTGAGATGAAATGGAGGACCCACAGTCTAACGTGGGATCCGAACCGTGGTAGAGGCCTGGCATTCCACACATTCACAAGTTGTGATTAATACACGTCTTGTCAGAGGCGAAGGAAAGTTTTGTCAATCAGATAAATTTTGTGCCGGGACTTAGGATTAAGCCCCGGACCCCCAGCACAGAAGTCTGACACCTTACCCTTATACTATTTTAAGTGCGGCAATTAACTTCGAGTTCCTAATTCCATAGAATAAGTAAGTAATAATCCACCACGATCATTAAGTAACAATTGTGTATGCTCTTTAAAATACAATATCGTCATTTTCAACAAAGACCTACAAATATGTGTAGGTGATATTGCTCTGCGTCAGTGGTTTTCAAAAGATGGGCCGCGGAACGTTATTGCACCCCTGCGACCTTTTAAGAGTGCCGTGAAAATAAGGGTCAATTTTAGTGGCGTGGTAGGAAGTGTTGGTAAGGTAAGCATAGCTTGTTTAAACTGTACCTGTCCTCATCACTCAGTAGAATAATCTTTGTGCAGCTATGAACAAGCCCGCTTTATCCTTTGTGAGCTATGTTGATCAGAACCTATATGTAATTGGTCAAATGGGAACCAGTAGGGGTGCCGAGTTTGCCTACTCTGGCCTACTCTTAATAATAAGGTCCACAAGTATTGTGCCAAAAAATATTGTTAGTATGGTTTAAATTGAAAAATGGCTCCTGTATACGGGAATAGAACCCGGGACCTTTGGTTTAATACGCTAATGCTTTTAACAAAAGTTGCTGCCGTGAAAAACAGACAGTTGAAGAACACTGGTCCAAGTTAAAAATATATTTTTAAAAACAAACGGTAAGCTACACACAAAAAAACTTTTACTCACCAAAGTTAGTAGAGTTAGTATTCCATGGATAATCCAATGCCAAATAGTCACTATTAAAAAATAAGCACCATCTAAAATTGTAGTTAATAAGCAAAATAAAATCACAATTTTACCTACACACCGAACAAATAATTCAAAATGAATCCCTTCCCCGCATGGACATTATTTCACAGCAGGCCTCGTCTCCTGACCTAATACACTCACGCAATCTGTAGTGAAACAAGAGCATGCATGACTCGCCCAGCCGGTCTGTCAAATGGTCTGACGCACCGGTACACGTCTAGTGCAAGACTGCCACTCTCTTGGTTCTTGTGGCACAACGCCGGCTTCCCTCCCTCAGTCATGGAGGAACAGGGGCAGGAAGAGACATCTTCAACGCCATACTTTACAATCTCCAACACTCTCAATCATGGAAGAACAGGACAAGAGAGGTACACGTCTAGAGTAAGACTGCCATTCTCTTGGTTCTTGTGCACAACGCCGGCTTCCCTCCCTCAGTCATGGAGGAACAGGGGCAGGAAGAGACATCTTCAACGCCATACTTTACATTCTCCAACCCTCACAATCATGGGAAAATATGTGCTAGAAGGTACATACACATCCAGGACAAGACTCTATTATCTGCTATTGTAGCACACCCCTGGCTTCCCTCCCTCTGTCATGGAGGAATAGATGCAGGAGGAGAACACGCCATGCTTTAAATTATTCGTCCTCCAGACTCACATTCAAAGAAGAATAGGTACAAGAGGGGTGGTACACGTCTAGAGCAAGACTGCCACTCCTTGGCTCTTGTAGCCGGCTTCCCTCCCTTAGTCATGGAAGAAAAGGTGCAGGAAGAGATCACACCATCTTTTTCCTGTTCTTCAACCCTTATAATCATGGAGGAATAGATTGAAGAGGGTTACATTTATAGAAAAAAAAAATAGCTCTCTAGCAGTTTTTCTTGCATACCATTATCTTTTTCTCATTACCTGTTCTTGCACTTTCTAAATCTATAATACCTCGAAACGACCTGTAAGATGCGGTACTAAGGAAAACTAATGAAACCAAAACATTTCTGAGTTGTTTCCAAAATTGTTCTTGAAAAACACGCCCGCGCTTCGTTACTACTCCAATTCGACGGAACCATCAAAAACCTAGGGTGGGTCTTCAACAGCGGGGTTTTGCCTGTCAGACTGTAAGGGTGGGTGAGGAGGGAGCGGGGGTTGATGGCGAGCAGACAACAAGGGTGGGGAGTGAATAAGAGGGGGGTAGGCTGGACGTCCCTTATAAACGTTACCCCACCCCAACAACCCCTAGTGAAAAAATATAGGCAGGAAATTATGTATAGAGGGCTTGTACTCTACCGTAACGTGAATGATAATGGCGCATGAATAAAACATAAAGATTGTAAAAGAAAGAACGTGTTGATCTCCTTTTTCATCACATTTTTTGTTTTTGTGGGGACCGAGGGGGAGAGGGAGGGGTACTTTGCATGCTAAAATTACATCTTATTTAGATTTTGAGAAGATGCATAAGGATTTGGATCCCTCCTACCCCCAAACCTAAAAAAAAAGGAGTGTCATGTCGTGAAGAATTGCCAGGGTAGGCAGATCTTTATTATTATTATTATTATTATTATTAGCACCACCCTACCCGTTCGGGTTATACGCATTTATACGCATTTATTATTATTGTTTTTAAATTAGCATCGCGTCTTACCACCTGTTCGGGTTATACGCTTATGTACTAATTATATGGTCTAGGGATAAGGTGTCGGACTTCTGTGCTGGGGTCCGGGGTTCAATCCTCGGGCCCGGCACTTATTTATCTGATTGCCAAACCCTTCCTTCACCTCTGACAAGACGTGTATTAATCACAGCTTGTGAATGTGGGGAATGCCAAGCCTCCACCGTGGTTCGGATACCACGTTAAACTGTAGGTCCTCAATTTCATCTCACAATGATTCTACCATTACACATTAGCGTAAGTGCGTCTAACCGAACGGGTAGTAAGACGCGGAGCTAATAATAATTATGCTAGTGGTTTTAGGAAGGTTATATTTATAGAGAGTGTACCCGCATTTGCGAGGAGAGAGAGTGGAAAACCATTTTGGGAACACCCCCAGTACACCCGACCGAGATTCGAATCTCGATCTCTCCGTAATCGGCAGTCTAATTAACCACAAGAGTATCACGTTAGCCACCGAAACAGGTAGCTTGTTTTCAATGTAACTGTGATATGTTCTCTCTCACTCGGTTCCCATTAGACCAATCATACATAGACTTTGCTCTACATAGTTCACTTGGGGATGTATTCCCGTCGATATCTGACCAGTGAACTTTCCCATGATTGTTGAGAACAAAAATACTCTCCCTTGCAACAAAGTTTTAAAGAGTGCCGACTATATTTTATTTCATTTGTTGGAGGTATTTTTTTAACACCCACTTTCTGAACCGACTGATTACATCAGTACACGAAAATGTCTACTAAATATACATGGGACCGACGGCGACGGCTTTACTTCTCCTGCAAAGGAAGTAGTGCAACAGATTTTTATCTCTGAAGAAAAATCCGTCAACCCAGGCTGAGTTTGAACCCATGAACATCGGCTCCTGAAGCGAGCAGTTTATACCGAGGTCTACAGTAGCCTCGTGACTTCTTTGGTGCTGACTGACAGCTCACAGCTGACTTCTGACAACCAACATTTAGGTATAATACTTAAAGTTTGACTGTCAGAAGTGACAGTTGCTAAACACATATTTTTTTTTCAGATAATATGGTTCGGCGTAGGGATACATAATTTGGTCTGATAACTTTTCAAAGCCGTCGGCTGTTAGCTGTGAGCTGTCAGTCAGCACCAAAGAAGCCATGGGGCTACTGTACACGCCATCAATAGGTATAGGTAAAGTAATTCGATCCAAGAAAGTACCTAAATATGTTAAGTGCCCTGCTTGTAGTCAATTTTAAAATTCCTCGCACCACAATAATTGAGCTCGTGTTCGTGTATAACTCTGTGAAAAGAATTCATCTCGCGATTAATACAGATCATTTTTATTCCCCCGGCACGTCTTACAGCCCGCCTGGGTTATTAGCATTTAATTACTCTAATGGGGGAGAGATGAGGAAGGTAGATTTAAGAAGAAATGTGCCGGCATTTGCGAACGAACCATTTAGGGGGAGACCCATCCACAATACAACCGTTTGAGATTCTAACCTTGACACCCACCAACACTTGATCAGATGAGGTTTGTACCTTAGCCCGCTTAACCACCAATCCGGATATTACTTTCACTGTATACAACATACAGACCAATTTTCATTGGAAGGATCTTATCTGACGGCTAAAAAAAAGTTACTAGAATAAAATAACACTAATAATTTAGTAAAATCTTATCAATGCTGACCTTAAAAATATGATTGTATTTTTATTTATTTTTAGTATTTGCCTACCAACTTCCTACTAAACCAGCGTTTGTAATTACCGAAACCTTACACCCGGCATGCTAAGATATCAAGAGTCGCATTCCTCAGTCAAGCAAATTCTTTTGGTGAGCTAAAAAATAAAAGAGGGGGTAAGCAGGAAAAGGGGAGTAGGGGGCATAGGGCTGAGAAGGAGGTATATGATGATGTTATGAAGCATGAAAAAATATGAGCTATGTTCTTTAGATTACATCCAAACGAGCGTACACAAGACTCATCAATCTTCTGGGGAACACAGAGGATTATTGAGCCAATTATAATTAGCTAAAACCTACGCTTTTGAAGAGTAGACGTATCATGTTTACCAACACCCACAACGGTGGTCACATGATTTAAGGCGTTAGGCTTCCTCCCCTCCCCACCAAAAGACTGGATTTCAGGTGACGGGAAAGCCAAGGTTCAAATCTAATCCGGGTGAGCTTTTTTATATATGATTTTTATTTTCACGGTGGTTTTACAATCTCTCTCCAAGCTAATGCGTGTACAGGTAGGTACTATAAATTATATACTCCTTATTCCTATCCCTTAAATTAATTTGTTAATAGCCATGGTGTTAAATGTGAAAATTATACACCAGTGTTACGCTCATCTAGACTGGTTTGCTGGTGATGCAGAGGTTAGGGTTCTAACCCCGGACGGGTGTACCGAGGGTTTATTTCCTTAAATGGTTTTCCACCCTCTCTTCATTAAAATGAGAGTACAGTTAATCTAAATTTTAACTTTCTAATCTCTGTCACATTAGTGTAATTATACATTCGTATAAACCGAACGGCTAGGAAGACGCGATTGCAGAATTTGTTTAATTTACTTTATATTATTTTTAATTAGTACATTCAACACCGAGGTTAACTATAATAACATGTATAAATATGGACGGTAGCTCAGAGAAAACTCATCTGCATTAGCGAGTATAGGATATTTAAAAAATTAAATTTAGAAAACAGTTTTCAATGCTTCAATGCGACCGTCTGAAATTCGAACTTCGACCTCCCCCATCACTAACAAACTAGAAAAGACGAGACTGACGTCTTTGCCAGTAGAAGGTTTTTTTAATTGAAGATAATAAAATCCTTGGCGGTATCGTTGAGTGTGTAGGTCTAACTGTTTAAGGTCAAGTTAGTATGTAGGTCTTGTGCTAGTACGAAATTATGTTTAAAAGGTGCAAGTGTACACTAAGAGTTTATAAAAGGCTCTGGTTTCAGAATTTGTAAAAAATGTTATCATTACATTACTATATTGATAAACACTATTCAAGGTGGCCAACTGTTAGGTTAAAGTTCCTTGTAAGACGGAAACTCAACGTACAGTCCAAGACACAAAAAAGTGTCAGACACTTTTCATAAATTGGACTGTACGTTTAATTAATACCAAGAATACAAAGCCGAGATTTCCGACGCTATCCTCCAATTAAAGGGACAGAAACGCTTTCAATCACGACCCCTTCGCTTTACCCCATTTTGGGAGAAAACTGTAACTTAGTTAACAATCAACAGACGCTGCTTATTTTTACATTATAATAACACTATACTTTTTTAAAGGGGAAAATGTATTTATAAATAGTTTCCTGACGACTAATTTTTTTAAGTTTGAAATTTTCTGAAAATAACTCTAACGACTTTGTTCAAAATGGGTATCTAGCTATTTTAACTAATTAATTAAATTAGGTGAGAAATTAATCTAAGAGTAGTTTACTTATAAACAGAAGATTTTAATAATTTTTTTCCAAACTATAATAGACTAGTATCTAAATAAGAAATATTGTACGAATGTGTATTTCTATTTATCAAGTCTGGTCAGGTCATCCTTTCTTCCTTCAATAGCATTTCAACACCACCACCCCCTCCAGAAACCTCATTCCGCCGATTCATGAAACTTTCCATTTCTCAGAATTTCTTTTATATCACAAATGTATCGACCCATATTTTTTAAAGCTCTTTTTACGTTTTAGTATTTCCATCAGAGGTTACAAAAAGAAAGTCTAAAAATAGTCTACCTTTTTTTAAATATCTCTACGTTCTATCCTCAAAGGCTGTTTACACTGGTACCAAATTAATAATTGAAATTTATATTTCATNAAATATATATATAAAAATATATATATATATATATTATTAAGAATATCATAGACATTGTGCGTCATTTTATTATTTATTACACAAATAGAAAGAATCTTTGTAAAACGAAGATTGAATCGCATTAGTCCGACACTTTAGCTCCGTTGGTAGCGTGTCTGTCTACTGAGCTAAGGGTCCTGGGTTCGATTCCCGGTATTGCTGAAAAATTTATCATTGGTGAACTGTGGGTTTAACCTTTAACAGAGATAACTTAACGGCCTGGGTATGGATGTTGTTTCTATTCTAAATTTAAGTTAATCTATAAGTCGTATGTTGATATAATAAGTCAGTTCATAAGGTGTATGTTAAACACCTCAAATAAATGAAAATGAATCACATTGGTTAATTAATCAGCAGAAATAAAATAATTAGTGATCAAGCTGTGAAAGGAATCGAACACGGTCTTCTCATCCCTCGGATTACGTAACTTAGTGACAGTCCGATTTTCATTTAAAGAACCGCGAGTGACAGAAAATTGACTATATGTTGTATTTACTTTCACGTATTCATGTCAAGTTGTCTGACGTGAGGCTGTCACTTTTGATATATTAACAATACTTATAAAATAACTCTAATAATATATTAAAATGTTATCAATGCTGACTACCAAAATATATGTTTTGAATTTTATCATAGGCGCTTCTTATTAAAATTGGACTGTAGGTAAAACGGCTCGAACCAGACGTCACGTCCTGACGTGGTTTTCTGTAGTTTTCGTTATAAAACGGTGAAAATGAGACCAGTGAAACCATTTAAATACAAAATAAAACCATATTATAAAGAGGAAAGATTTTATTTTTTGTTTTTAATGGATAAACTCAAAAACTACTGAACCGATTTTAAAAATTCTTTCACCAATATAAAGCTACATTATTAGCGAGTAACATAGGCTATATTTTATTTTGAAAATTAAATTTATTCCTCATAAAAATGTCGATAGTCACTCATATTTTATGGTAGAGTCTATGATGATTCTTCAATATGTGTGTTGAAAATAATAATGCGGGGGGTGAGGGGTGGAGAGGGGGAAGGGTCTAGTACAAAATAAAATTTAAAAATTATTTAACGTAATATGTGGGACCCCCTTAGTAGGTGGACAGAAGACACAAAAACAACAATAATAAAAAAAAACACGTTTCCCATTTGACTTTCTTTCCTAGCTATAGTCATGTTTGTGCTCCAGTAATATGGAGCTGTTTAACATTATATGATTTCCGCACGTCCATCACAGACTTTGCCTTATAACATGAGTGAAGCACGACCCTGACCACGTGACGATTCCTGGATATCACAGTGGTTAGAACCTTGACGTACTAAGCCAAAGGTCCCGGGTTCAATTCCCGTGTGCAGGTGTCATTTTTCAATTTAAAAAATATGGTATTTAAATGTGGTTATAGTCTTACTTATCAAATATATTATTATTATCATTATTATTATGATTATTATCACCGCGTCTTACTAACCGTTCAGGTTATACGATTAAGTACTAGTTACGCTAGTGGGTAAGGAATTCGGATGGTTGAATTTAGAGTAAGTGCACTCACATTTGTATGGAGGGAGAGTGGGGAAATCATTTAGGAAAACCACCCCCCGAGATTCGAACCTCAATATCCCCTCGTCAGTCTAGCTCAACAAGAAACTAGCTTGTTAGCTAATAAATATAATAGCTTAGCTATTTAATCCATAATCATAAGATGTCCTCAAAATGGCAACCTTCAGCCTGAATGCAGTCGTCGTGTAGTAGAATGCCGCAATCTTTCAAAAATAAATCTCATTGCAATCCCACTACACCCGTGACCAAATATTCAAAAACAATTGAGATTACTAAGTATAAAATTAAACAAACGTATCTAATGAAGCAATATTATATTTATCTTTCCAAAAAATATTTTTGTTGTAAACATTGCAAACAATACTGAACTTAGCCCTCGACATTTTGAAAAGGTTTCCCGTTATAAACGATGATTGTATCAGGTTTAGGAGCTGAGAGCGGATGAATTCCCTCACGCGAGTTAGTTTGACCACGGTTTTCGTCTCGCGAGATCTGCCGAGTCTGTCGTTAAGCACGTGTGCCTTATTGTGAAGGCACCCCTCGGAATGTGTCTGTAAGAAGATATTTGTTATCACGTGGGGCGGGTTCCCCTGTTTCTTCCCTCAGACACAGCGGCGAGAAATAGCAAGACGAGGGGCCTTTTTATACTATTACTATCTGTGAGTTCTGACTTGGTCGAGATAATTAAATTAGATTGTTTCACACTTAAAGGGGACAATAGTACAGTCCTGCCGTCACACCAAGTATGTTTTTAACAAGAGTACTTTACTGTACGTACACTTCAGAAATAACCCAGTAGCAGAAAGTACCCAGTACTCAGTACCAACTTATTATATACAAGAAAACAGGTATTGCAAACTAATGTAATTTTTTTTTTTCAAACCCAGCCCACCCGACCGTTAATTCACTGCGATAGGGGAAAATCTATTATTTTTAGTCGTAATATTTTCGGCTGTGATGCTAATCGAACCTGGGACCCTTAGCTCGATAGGAAGACGTGCCTATGTTTTAACTTTGGTGTAAATTGTTTTTGTATTTATCTGACCGTATGGCAGCACATCGGATCATTTCTATATTCGTATGACCTGCATCGGTTATCAAATAGTCTAACGCGTCGTTATAGTATTATACTGGATTGCCGGTGACGGAACTACCGTCAGGTAGATTTTTTTTACTACCCGTTCGCCTTATATGCATATGTACTAATTACTTCAATGTGTTATAAATGAGGAAGATTGAATTTAGAGGAAGTATGCCAACATTCACGTGGCGAGAGAGTGGAAAACCGTTGAAGAAAAACCACCGTCGATACACCCGACTGGGATTCGAACCCAGATCTTCTCGTAATAGGTAGTCCAGTATATTGTGAGATTGACGCCTTAGAAAATTTGATCATTGAAACGTATATTTCGGGTAGACTGAAAGTACTTTTTTTCTCAAGGGTTTTCCACTCGCCACACAAATGTAGGTACATTTCCTTTATAATGCTGCCGTCATCACCCTAGCGTAATTAGTATATGTATGTAACCCGAGCGGGTACTAAGACGCAGTAAACTAAATATATATTTTGCTAATGACGGAGAGATTGGGGTTCGAATCCCGGTCGGTTCTATTGAGGGTGGTTTTTCCCTAAATGTTTTTCCACCCTCTTCCCACACAAATGTGGGTAAATTATCTCTAAAATGCTCCCCTCCTCATCCTTACTCCATTAGAGTAATTATCATATATGTGTAAAACCTGAACAGATAGTAAGACGTGGCCTATATATTATTATGAAAATAGGGGGAGGGGAGACTTGAGTCGTGAATATATCCCGAGCAGACGCGACGATGCGATACGCCGCAGTGTGTGCCTATCTCTAGACGACTATATTATGTACGACCCTTTTAGTAGTGCTTCAACTTCTCACTAAAAGGTAGATAAACACGCCATCTCCCCCACCTCATTAACCTGACGAGTCAGCACTACCCCAAGAGTGACGACAAGGATACAAGTTGATGTAATGTGACACCTGAGAGGGCTAAAGAACATTACCAGGACATTAGCACGGACCCATAAGTGGGCGTTACCCCCCGGGGTAATTAAAACTGCGCCATATCTACGGAGTAAAGAAAAATATATATCAATATTACCTTTGTCTAGAGGACAAGAGAACTTGCCTTACAAGCTTTTTAAAAAAAAATAGGCCTACGACCTTTGTTTGGATACCAAAAAGAAAAAAGATACTTGGAATGGATACTATTCCAATACAGTAATTACGTCTTGGCTAACATTTCATTTGTTCTTAAAGCTTACTGAAGAGCTGAGACGCGTTTCAGACTTCAGAAACCTCGCATTATTTAAGAGGTTTTTTAAGCACCGCAGGTGACCTGGCGGTCTAGGGGTAAGGTGTCAAGACTTCTATGCTAGCGGCCGGGGTTCAATCCTCGGTCCCGGCATAGATTTATCTGATTACCAAACCCTTCCTTCACCTCCGACAAGACATCTTGTGAATGTGGGGAATGCCAGGCCTCCACCGTGGTTCGGATTCCACATTAAACTGTAGGTCCTTCATTTCATCTCACAATCACCCTACCATTACACATTAGCGTAAGTGCGTATAACCCGAACGGGTATTAAGACGCGGTGATAATAATAATAATAATAATAATAATAATAATAATAATAATAATAAAGCACCGCAAATTACTAAGCGTTCGGATTGTACGCATCGGCATCTGTACTAACTACGCGTGTGTGTTAAAGGAGAGTAAGGTTGAATTTAGAAGAAGTGTACGTTATATTACGTGATCGATAAATAGATCGTAATCCAGGCATTATGATCTAGTTCCTACGTTACGTTACATGAATCCTGAAAATACACTAATTTTATTTGATCGTTAAATCAATCGTAATCCCAGCATTATGCTCTAGTTCCTACGTTACGTTACGTGAATCCTGAAAACCCACTAATTTTATTTACGTTACATGATCGTTAATTATGCCGTAATACCAGCATTATGCTAAAGTTCCTACGTTACGTTACGTTAATCTTGGAAACACACACATTATGTATATTTACGTTACGTAAACAATAAGTCGATAGTAATCCCGGCATTAGTTCAAGCATGTGTTCAAGGGTTCCGACATTAAAATATTACCTCCTTGCCTTATGAGCCACGAGAAAGTGTCCTTCAATAGAAAAAGCTCTCCTCTTTTTACTCGACGACGAATCAGGGCCCCATCCCCCGTCGAGATTTCCCGACTCATCATTTTAAAAGGCGTGATCGCCGTCGGACCCAGTATTTCATTTCTGAGGTTGTTGTGGGCGGATGGGGAACTTTTGCTCCCTTTTCTTTAACTCGGCGGACCCGTGCATGTTAAATAAGCCAAGTCTATTGGCTTTAACAAAAACAAACTTAACTTGACGGGGGGAGAAGGGGTGGGGGGCAGTTTCTAAGAAATCACCGCGATCTCTCTCTTTAGGTAACACCTCAGACTAAAGAAACGAAACACAAAAACAAAACTGCGCCCTGTCCCGCACGACAAGGAATATAAATACCGGCGCGCGTCTGGATTTAGATTCGTGTTCTTTATTTAGAGAAACGGTGTAGTTAAATAGAAGCGGTAGATGATCACGACTTCGACCGATACCTGTGAAACTTTTATTTTTCAACCCGCGTTCCTTCCGGGTTATCCGAATTATGAAGTAAAGATAAGAACGGTGATATTGTTTTTGCTCCTCATCCTACTAACCGTTCGGGTTGTACGTAGATGTACTAATTATGCTAATGTGTTAGGGATGAGTAAGGTTGAATTTAGATGAAATGTATCCACATTTGAATTAAGGGAGAGTGGAAAACCATCCTTAGTACACCAGACCAGAATTCGAACCCTGATCTCCCCGTCATCGGCATGTCAAACAAGACAAGATTGACGTTTTTTCACCACACGCCCACCGATGCGGGTCACTTAATGTGTGGGTTGTAGATGACGCGAAAAAAAGGCCAGAGTTTTCGCAGATTTTATAACAAAACATTTGTTGACCAAAATAAATACACGATTAATCCAGTAGAAACATAATAGTTTAATTTTATTCACATGGTGATATCCACCGTTGTTGAATATTTGTCATAGCAACATTAGATGAGAAACTTTTTAAATGAAGAGAAAAAGTTGTCATTAAATATTAGAACACCCTTGACTGATATTCAAGGACTGTTTGTATCACCATGTGAATAAAATTAATCCTCTTGTGTTTATGTTTAAGCGATATATTTTTTATTAGCCAAAGAATTTTTTTTAATAAAAACTGCAAAAACACTGTCCTTTTACTTGCGTACCCTTCATTCTCACCTTAAGCTCCTTTTCCCTAACGAGGGTGGACGAAAGGTTGGCTCGCGCCAGAGGCGCGCGTGTAATGATGATAAGCCACACTTCCTAAAAAGGTGTTAGCCACAAGCCGCAGCTATGTAAGGAAATAAACCAACCATGGGATTCAGAATGTCCGGTTAAATCAGACCCCCCTACGGGGGTACATCGCATTGCACGTGACGGAACTTAAAGAACCTCAAGCGACGGTCAAGAATAATATTCATGTCTCCGAGCGTTAATTCATACAGTTCCGCACCAGTGATTACGTAGTTTCAGACGTCACGTTCTCAACAGGACGGATTGTCGAGTTACTCCAAAAGGTATTTTCCTATAAGGGATTTATCCCTCTTCACGCCAATGGGGGTGCATTTCTTCTCAGGTACATCCATGCTAAAATTACCTTTTAGAATAATTCATCAATAGCATTTTTACCAAGCGTAGGCTTTAAAAAATATTTAAGGTACTTAAACGTGTACTTTCTGAAACAACCGATTATATCAGCACATGACTTAAAAACTAACATATCTAGAACAAACATAACACGGGGTAAGTTTCTTCGTAACCTGCCTCTGTGGCGTACTTAGCTAACACGCTAGTTTCATGTTGAGCTAGACTACTGAAGACGGGGAGATCCAGGTTCGAATCTACGCCTGGTGAACTGGGGGTGGTTTTCCCTAAATGGTTTTCTACTTTCCCTCCACGCAAATGTAGGTTTACTTCCTCTAGATTCGACCTTCTCAATCCCTAAGCCATTAACGTAATTAGTACTTAAGCATATAACCCGAACGGTTAGTAAGATGCGGTGTTGAATTAAAAAATAAAATCTTAGTCAGACTTAGTACCCCTCAAGTGTGGCGCTGAACTAAATACAGGACGACACCTACCTAAACCCGAATGGAATGTCTTAGGCTTGCATATGAAACTGGTTCATTCCATTGTGCTCTAGGTAGGTGTTGGGGTGTCCTGTATTTTAGTGTAGAGCCACAATGAAGGAGTATTAAATCTGACCATGAAACTGGCCCCAGTCTCCCAGCCGTTAACTCATCATTATAAACAAGAAAACCCACATTTCACCAATGATATTCTTTTTCTCGACCACGTCGGGAATTGACCCCAGGACCCTTAGCTCTATAAGACAAGCTACCGACCAAGCTAAGGTATCGGACAAGCGCAGGTTAGTAACGTTTTATACTAAAGGGTAGGGATGGGAAAGATAATTTTAAAGTAAGTTACACCAGTATTAGTATCGATAGAGGAAACTACAGTGATAAGAGCCCGCGTGGTTAAAACGACGCTCCAGACCACAAGGCCGAGATTCAAGCCTGTACCTCTACATCGTCAGCAAGTCAGGATGTTGGGAGCCTGGCGCACTAGACCACTCGACCGCCTGTGCGGGTGTGTTTAATGTTGAGGGGTTTGCTTATCTTTAGTCAAGGCAGTTGTCAAGTCACACACACACACACACACACATATATATATATATATATATCTCTATATATATATATATACATATCTCTCTCTCTCTCTCTCTCTCTCTCTATATATATATATATATATATTAAAATAAATCGTGCGTTGAGTTTTCAATATAAAATAAACAAAATGAAATCTTGGAAAGGAGGCTGAGGTGTGTGAATGATTGAACTTATTGTTTTTTTAAGACCACGTTAGACCCTCTATCCGCAAAGGTTCCACTCATCGCTAACGGCAGCGGCCGCTCGGTCGGTCTGGCTCGTTTGCGGGTTACACCATGGAGTATTTTTTATGCCACCAATACACAGTATAGGAGCTACCCGCTTCGGTGGCCTAGTAGTCTAAAGGCGTCACTCTCCCAATAGACTGACCTGCCAATGTCGGGAAGATCGAGGGTTCGAATTCCAACCGGGTGTACTGAAGGTGGTTTTTACTATATGATTCTCCACTCTCTCTACGCGAATTTGGGTACACTTTCTCTAAATTAAACCTACCTCATCCCTTGCTAGACTTGTCTTCTAAAGCCGGAGAGATCGGGTTTAGAATCCAAGTCGGGTCTAATGAGGGGAGATTTTTCTATATGGTTTTTCACTCTCCTTTTAAACAAATATGAGATTACCTCTAAAATTCTTCCTTCCTCACCCTTACCTCATTAGATTAACTATCGTATATATACGCATAATCCTAGGTGTAATAAGACGCGGTTAAAAAAATTGGAGATTTTTTAAAAAGTTTTGAATCTATTATTTTCTCGAATCTTTAATATCCTGAGGGATCATAAGGTTCATACAAAAGATCCCACACACCTCATATCATTAAAACGAAAGTTTGTTTAAAGCTGTGTCTGACAGACAGAGCACATTTTGATATCAAGATAAACTCTCAACAAACAGAGCGTCACTTTTAGACAGAAACACTCGAGACGGAATAGAACCAAGGTCCCTCTATTTAGCCACCATTTTAACAGAACCGGTGACCCTTGAAGTCTTTTTAAAGTGTTTGAGAGGAAGACGGAAGCTGTTATGCAATAAGCGATATGCTTGTTTTAACATCTTTCCGCAACAGCTCTCAACCGCGGATGACAGAAAGTTTTAAGAATCAAAAGAAAAGATTCCGAGATGAAGATATCTTCTAAAGATGTGGGTGTGTACAATGAGTATTGTTTTGTCTATCAAGTCGACTTGTACCACGGGGTCCATCTTTGGATTACTCAATCTTTACTACAATTCCAAGCTGTTGTTTTAAAAATAAATATTGTCCACATTAAATTAACATTTAATTACTTTAATAAATCATTAATGAATGTTACGTCTTTCAAACTTAGCCTAGGCCTAGCTCGTATTTCATGGTATCACGGCTTTTTAGGTTAATAGGTTTGTTAATAAAGAGCGAAAAGTGATGCTACTTTTTAAGAAGATCTAATCTTCATTGTGTGTTAAAATACGTTGTTTTTACAACAAAAACAAAGTTGACGCCGATAGTAAAACAAATAAAATTGATAAAACTAAACACAAACATAATTAATCTTTGGAGTGATATAAAATGATAAAAGTTACTAAAATCCGATGATTTCTCGTCTTGTCATTTTGAGGGACTGCAACAAAATTCGACTGGAAAGCGGGTGAGGGAAACCATTATTTGGAAGAGCCAGACCCCTCTATGAAACCAATCGAGATCGAAACCAACCCTCCAGTGACAGAACCTGACGTACTAGTCACGCGCAAATTAGCTACCCCAGTAGGCATCAGTAAAAAAAGTCAATGCTTTTATTTATGTTATTGTTATTATTTTTAATGTGATCAAACATAGAAAATAAATGCATGATATTGAATAACAAATCGGAGTTTTCACATGTCATTTTCAATGAGTCATTCAATATGAATTTATTTTACTTTTGTTATTTAACACCGCGTCTTACTAACTGTTCGGGTTATACGCTTAAGTACTAATTACGCTAATGGGTTAGGAATTGGGAAAGTTGAATTATAGAGGAAGTGAACCCGCACTTGCGTGGAGGGAGAGGAGAAAACCATTTAGGAACCNAGAGTGGAAAACCATTTAGGAACCCCCCGCTCCCTAGTTCACCCGACCGAGATTCGAACCTCAATCTCCCCTTCCTCGGCAGTCGAGCTCAATACGACTAGCGCGTTAGCTAACTACGCCACCGAGGCGGATCACAAAATAGATTTAAAATGAACTTCAGAACACTCATTTCATTGGACTGAATAACTTATTCAACCCTTTAATTAAAAGTGAAAAGGAGGTCTACTTTTCTTTATTTTTAATGATCATTATTTAAAAATGAAAACAAAATGAGTGGTGAGAACATGTACCAGAATTTATTATTTTATTTTTATTCTAATGTAAATATGTATTTAAATTCAACGTTACCCTGCGACTACCTGCAACCTTCTACTGTATTTAATCCTCAATTTGTTTTCCAGTTTCGACTTGTGTTGACATCTGGACAGGCCAAACAGCCTTTGATGAAATTTGTGTTATTCAATCTTATTTTTATTTCATATATTTTTTTTAACTCGTGCGATAACTGCACACATATTTCACGAACCGCAGCTCGCATTAATTGTACACGGCACCGTTTCTATCAATGAAACGGTAGTTGATCAGTCTTATTTTATTATCATCGTGATCAATGACACATGTGCACAAATTCCTTTCATTTTCATGAGAAATGCATCATTCTGTGGTTTAAAAGGGACTCAAATAGTTAAATGTGAAAGAAGTGTGTTACGTTGGTTTGGGCTTGTTGAGAGGATATATATGGATCGAGTGACGAAACAAATATATGAAGGTAGAGTGTGTGGATCAAAAGGAAGGAGTAGGCCATTTAAGACGTGGATAAATGTTGTAGACGAATGTGTGGAAAAGAGTTTTAAGAATAAAAGAGCATGTATGACGAGTGTATGGATGTTATTGAAGCGAAGGGCGTATGTGAGGATAGGGAAGTGTGGATAAAGTTAGTGAGGATGGATTAAGTACGTTTTTTTAAAAATATAGTCACAGTTTATTGCCTAACCTTGGGCTTTGTACCTTTTACCACTGATCCACCAGATAAATTGAATAATCTCCGTGATATCGCAAATAGCAGATAAAAACCACGACAAATATGTATTGATAATAATTATTAAATGAGATTAAGGAAACTATAATGTATGAATACATCTTGGAAGTTAGCTCACAATTTAAAACACGTTCATTTTATAATAACGATCATAATTTGTTTATTATTTACACTATAACTCCAATCCTTGTTGATTTGTGTTTGTTTATTTTTGTCAGGGTGCATTCAACTTAGTAACTTTAACCAAACCTGCTTCGGTGGCCGCATGGTCTAAAGGGTGACTCTCGTAATACAAAATACTGTCGATGACAGGGAAATTGGGGTTCGATCCCAGTCGGGTGTACTGAGTGTAGTTTTTTCATAAATAGTTTCCCACCCCCCTCCACGCAAATGCGTGTACACGTCCTCTAAATCCAACCTTCCTCATCCCTTAAACATTAGTGTAATTAGCACATAATATACATGTATCCCGAGTGGGTAGTAAGACGCAGTGCCATAAAAAATACTTTAGCCAAGTTGTAGGTATAAGAATATTTGCTTATAGAAGAGTTTCCCAAACTGCGGTACGCGTAGCCCATGCGCTACGCGAACCATTTCAGGTGGAACGCGACAGGAGTTGTGAGTCTGATAAACAAATTAACGCAGATTTTTACGCGAGGTCATGACATTTCATAAGACTTTCTCTCCCTCAATCCCGACTTTGTTCAGCTTACCATCGAAGCTTTATTAAAATTTAGAACAGCCATTTATACTTTACAAAGAGCTGGAAGGGTACATTGATTATGCCTTGGGCTCAAAAAGGGTACGTGCCTGGCGAAAGTTTGGGAAACCATAGCTTAGAGGGAGTATGAAAACACCACCACTGTACCCGTCCGAAATTTAAACCCCTACTTCTCCATCCGGCCAAATCCTTGTTGATGATTTTTTTGTGGGGAGTTGATCTAGAAGTCTAGTTAGTTTGTAAGCCGTGTACTGATACACCTCTGTGTTCATAAAGTCCACGTTAAATACCGATACAAAATAAACACCCCCTTTTTTTGTAGACATTGATAACAAACAAAAATGCATACGAAACGCGACCTCACGTTTCAAATCAACTTTTGAATTCACCCAAAAACAACCGAATAAACATTTGACATAAATGAGAGACAAAAATATTTTCAATCCACCCCTTCATATTATATAACAGAAAGCTGACAATAAAAAATAATATAATAATTGATTCCATCTTAGATCAAACGTACTGATAGCTTCCATTCAAGAGGTGGTCTACCAAACAGGTTCTAGAACTCCAAGGGCGGTATTACACTGTGATATATCCCCGTGGTCAGTGCACCTGGATACGAACCTAGGGGTCCCTGATCACACCTTCCTAATCATTGCCATCACAACATGTCATTCGATGGCACGACATGTCGACAACATCCTATGGTGTGTCCTGAGCAACGCTTTGTGCCACCAGAGTGGCTAAGAGTCTACACACACGGTGACCGAACTAGATTCTGTATACTTATTTCACCCGGTCAAACATCACATACGATTATAAACATACTTTGATTTAAATTATTTTTATTTTGTCCCCGCGTCTTACTACCCGTTCGGATAATACGCCTATGGGATGGTTACGCAAGTTTGTTAAGGATGAGGAGGGTTGAATATAAAGGTAGTGTACCCGCACTTGCGTGGAGATAGAGTGGAAAACCATTTAGGAATAACCACCCTTATTATACTCAGCCGGGATTCGAACACCGATATCCCCGTCATCAGCAGTCCAGTTTATTGCGAGAGTGACGCCTTAGACCATGCGGCCTTGGAAGAGGGGTTTTATAGAAATTTAATTTCATTGTATGAACAGCATGTTTTCTCATAGGACTCACAACGATACAACTAATAAAGAAATAATTTATTATTAATTAATAAAACAACTTTTAAAAAATAGTTTCTCGATATATTCATAAAATATTGTTTGTATGATTCTGGATCTTAAATTTCAAGTATTCATAGTAGGCGGTTGGTTCGTATTGCCGTGTCTATTGTAAACTTTACACTAAAAGGTGTGAATATTTCCTTGTTGGATTACACTGTGGCTCTATCTTATAAGATCCATAGTGGAATAATGAAAGGTAGGCTTGCCACCCTACAGGGTAAATGAAGGGTACATTCTTTGGAGAGAAATAAAATGTAATAGCCAAGGCCCGGATATTAATAACATGTTATCTTTTGTTTGGTACATCATAGACAATGTTCATCTGTACACACATTTTGTTCCTAATCCCCTGGTTGTGGAAACGTTTTATATCAATCATTTTTTGATATTTTTTTTTCATTTTAGATGTTTAGTTTATATTTTCTTGATTTGCCACCTTAGTGGGTCATTTTAAGCATTTTTGAATAAACGTTAGTCATTTTTGTTGAATAACTATATTTTTAAGTAATATCGATATTTAAAAAAATGCACAAATACTTAATACACATATGTCGAAATGAGAAGAAAAGGCAGGAAATGTACTTTGCATCTATAGTAGCCCCATGGCTTCTTTGGTGCTGACTGACAGCTCACAGCTGACAACTGATGGCTTTGAAAAGTTACCAGACCAAATTATGTATCCCTACGCCAAACCATATGATCTGCAAAAACATGTGTTTAGTAACTGTCACTTCTGACAGCTGTGAACTGTCAGTCAGCAGCAAAGAAGCCATGGAGCTACTGTATCATCTTTGGTTGTTTGGTTGTAAAATACACATTGGTGGTGAGAGACTGCAACTAGGCCGTGAGGGTTGCGTTGAAAGAGGGTAGCTATTACTTCTGAAACAGATAAATATTATATCCTTCAGAATTTGACTGTTAAAGGCTTTTCATTGCATTTCACATTTGTAAAGTGCGTGCGTGGTGTTTTATTTAGTCGTGTGCATTTATTACGAGTTTTTTTAAATTACATTTTTAGGTAATTTTTGTTTGTAAATTTGAAGCTATTTTTTTAGAATTTCCAGTTCATCTTTTATTTTTAAAATGTCCTGACCTTGGTAAAAACACATTTTTCATCAGGGATAGCCTCAGATATTAGTACATTTTATTAAATGGATATGTTTCTTTCATCAAATAAATATGACAGTGTAATACCACTCTTAGGAGGGTGTATTCATAACCAAGCTGGTTTGAATAAGATTGAAACTCGGGCAGACCACGATGGAGCGTTATGTTCCACTGATTGTTCGGACCTTTTTATTATTCATGGGGGCTCTGAAGGGCGTGTTCTCAAATATTACAGAAGTTTATAGCGTCCTCTCCTATCAGACCAGAACAATGGTGCTGGCCAGAACAGTGTATTCGACAAGACTCAATTTGAAGTGTGGTCCAGGGGAACATTAATTTGCTGTTACTAGCACACCAATAAAAATAATAGCTAGTGATAGTTTGGGAGAATTAGATAGATAAATGGATATATAGAGGAAGTGCGGGTAATATGAAATACCATTTACTTTTTCAATAGCATCAAAGTGTATTTTCACATTTTGTCATTGATTTCCAAAGTAAACACATAAATAATATGTTTTTAACTATTTTTAGTGTTTAAATCAAAATTAATAACTCTTAATTTCCTGAAAAAGCACTTAAAAGAGACGTGGAACATATGAGGGCAATATGGAATACTACACATTTTATATAAAAAATTAACTATATTTACTAAAACTATCAAATGTTTCATAAGAAAGTATAAACAAACATGCAAATATTATGCATAATACAATAAAATGTTAATAATAACGAATAATTGAAATAATACATTATAATAAAAAATAACTCATTAATAAATCAGTATTGATAATGAATTATTAAAATATAATAGACTAAAATATTGTATCAGGTTACATTGTTCTCTTAATAGATTTCTTAGGTGTTAGTAAAAATGTTTAAGCTTACGTTGACAAAATAAATCACTTGCCAAATACTTGAAAAATGTGCAGGCATTATGGAATAGTAGTATTCCTTATCGCCCGACTCGCCATTTTGTAAAACAATATTTTTTGTTAGGTTATAATAAATAAAGTTTTAACTCAAAGATAAGCATGAGTGAGCCTTATCCAAAAGATTTGATTAGACTTAATAAGAACAATAGAGTGAAGAAATATAGTATGATAAACACTAGCCTGAAAAAGTTTTAGTACGAGCCAAAAAAAAACTATCGTCTCTCACAAAACAATCAGTTGATCTGTCGATCGCGTCACTAACTGTTCGAAATTGTTCTCTGTAATAGTTGAAATAGCTAACGATAGATTGTGACAATTAGCATATGAGAAACGATGGTATTCCGTATTGCCCGACTATTCCATAATACCAGCATCTCCTCTAAACAGAAAATACATGGATGGATACATTACAGTGTTTACACTGATTAGTTAAATACACACAGCTAGTCATCAATTAATTACATACCACATAGATACGCTGAACGATAACTTAGCCTACCACCCACTCATTAATTAATTGACGAATTCGAAAGGAATCAGTAAATAGGTATTCTTCCTACTCTTTTTTATTAGCAACACGTCATGTTACCCGTTCGGGCAACGCGTATACACCAATTACACTAACATGTTAGGGATAGTAAAGGTTGAATTTAGAGGTAGTGTACCTGCATTTTCGTGGAAGGAGAGTAGAAAACCATTTAGGAAAAATCACCCAAGTACACTCGACCGAGATTCGAACCCCGATCTCACCACCATCGGCAGTCCAGTCTATGGCGAGATTGGCACCTTTTGAAGCGGGTTTCTTAACCTTACCATGCAGGTGGGCACGCCGTCTCAGGTGTAAGACTCAAAATAAAATGTTAAAAACCATTCCAAGACTCGATTGAACACCTAAAAAACACACAATCATTCTTGTGTAGAGAAAATAGCGGGGGGGGGGGGGG
>CABFVX010000495.1:187282-234203 GCA_902151425.1 Timema shepardi | reverse complement strand
AAAAAAAAAATCATACACTAAAACACTAGAAAGAAAAAAAAAAAAAAAGATTTAGCGACTCATTGTAGGAGAAAGGATGGGGGGGGGGGGGGGGGAAGGATAAGTCAAAACTACCCCTTCCCCATTTTTAATACGCCCAACTCCCTCTACTCCTTTACGGAAATGTCATAGACCTCTTTGAATTGAAAGTCGAGCGGTTGGGCATCAAAACGAAAATAAATAAAACTCCGCACAGCTGCAAATTAATGACCCAGAGGCAGAACGGTCTATATCCGGCTGAGACAGGAAGATTTTCACGTCTAAATAATTGTTAGTACTACCACTTCGGTCGATATTCATAAGCCACATAACGCTGTTGAAAGGGCGAAAGAAGGGGGGCTCTAATGTCTACATAGGGGGAGGGTGGGTACACCTCAGTGTTACTTAAAGCATATATTATACTTATATTCTAATGTTTAAGACATAATATTACTGTCTATATTTTCAATGTAAGTAAACATACTCATAGATAACTTTCTATTGTGAACAGTATTAAATCTGAGTCCCTCTTTGGGTGTCACAAAAGCTTCCCTATAAAATAATGACATTTACTCTTGGTGTGAAAAGTTACGTAACACAGGGTAGGAGGGGGGGAGGGTCAGGCTAAATGTATATTTGGTGTTACATGGGTGAAGTGGGGGGCGGGGGAGTAAATAGAGATAAGAAAAAAAACGTTACGTGGTTTATGGATGTCTCCTAACGTCTTTTGTTTAGTACGGGGTTCAATCCTTGGTCCCGGCACAGATATATCTGATTGCCGAACCCTTCCTTCATGATTGCCGATTAGTTTCTGCCGCTCCCAAAACTCGGCGTTGTGATGTTCGGAAGGCCGTTTTCTCGTAGTCCTGTAGTAGGTTTTGAAATTGGCACCATGTGCGAAATAATTTAGCAGTCAGCGGGAGATCGAGCAAAAAGGGGTGGAGGAGGGGTAAGGGGAAGTAGAGGTGACATGATGTGTAGACCTCCTTCACAGACTACAGTTAAAAATACTCCTGTTGTGTCTACTAGGGGAAATAAACCTCACCCCGCCTCCCTTTTTTCTTTAAGAGATAACTCACCTTGTCAATGGCTAGGGGGAGCGTAGGAGGGCCCAAGTGTCCCTCATTTGGAGATGAGTGACGAAGTTGAAGTTCACCATATGTAAGAGAGGAGTTTTGGGTTTCATCTTTTAAGGTGGAAGTGTAAAGAATGCGAGTTAGGGGAAGCAATTTTGCAGTTTTTATATTTAAACCTATTTTCGGTCAAAATAAATAACATAATTTCTCCAGTAGAAATAAAGAGTTTAATTTTCTTCACAAGTTGATACCAACAGTTGTTGAATATCTGTCAAGGATGTCCTGGAACTTAATGGCAACTTTTTCTCTTCATTTAAAAAGTTTCTCATCTAATGCCGCTATGCTCATGGCAGATACTCAACAACTGTCAATATCACCATGGGAAGACAATTGAACTCGTATGTTTCTGCTAGAGAAATATTTGATTGATTTTTTTAAAAAAGGTTATGCTATAAAAACTGCAAAACACTCGCCTTAATTGTCCTTTCGTTCCACTCCACCTTCATAATTTTATTCCTCTCATTATTTTTCACTCATTGATTCATCCCGGCCCTCCAGAGACATGTACTCTCAATAGTCTTAGTCTTCTTGTTTTCTCTCTATCTAATTTTAGATTTTCATCTAAACGTTTTAAAATCATGACATGTTGACGCATCACGCTGATCAAATTCTCGATAACAGCCCTCAACTCTGACCTTTAGATTTTAAAAATATAAATTGGAAATTCAATTACCTATCCAAAAAGAATTTATATTTTATTAATTTATTTATATTTTATTTATAATAATGTAAATTGGAAATTCAATTACTTAACCAAAAAGAATTTATATTTTATTTTTAATAATTACCAATCAAATACGGGTGCAAACAGGCGCTTATTTTTACTAAAAAAAATTACCGACAAAAGGTAAAACAATTCAGTATTATTGTTTTTTTTCAACGTTTTGGATAATGAATGTTGTAGTCGACATCAGTATATTACCCCTGTAGCTATATGTGACGCCACCATTCTGACACAGTTACTCGGACAGTTGACAGGAAATACATCTCACGGCGCTAGTTTTGAATATAAAAATAAAGAACGCCATTTTACCTATTCCCATCTCTTCTTGCAATGTCATGTTGAAAAATAATGAATAATAAAAATCCTATGATTTGAAATACAAATAATATAATATATGCCTCTGTTATAGTATTTAGGATATATATATATATATATATATTTGTCATAGTATATGACTATTTAATTAACGTTATATTTTGTATTTTTATATATATACAAAACAATAATATAAAAATACAAAATCTAACATTAATTAAGCAGTCCTATACTATGACAAATATATAGATAGATATGCCTATACAAAAGCTGATACAAGCCATGAAAAAATGTATTATATACACACACACACATAACCCCGCTTCGGTGGCCACATGGTATAACGCGCTATTCTCGTGTTACACTAGACTGACGATGATAGGGAGATTGAAGTTAGAATCTCGGTCAGGTGTACTGAGGATGGGTTTTTTTCAAAATGGTTTTCTACTCCCCCTCCACATAAATCAGTATACACTTCCTATAAATTTAACTTCCGAATCCCTGAAACCATATTAAGCGTGGTTAGTATACCAGCGTATAGTCCGAAAGGGTAGTAAGACGCGGTGCTAAACAAAAAACATATTAGGTAAAAGGGACTTATGTTTAATCTAAAGAAACAATCTCCTGTTGGAGGAATTATCCGGAAGATGCTGCAGGCCGAACCCCGACCCTTCCATAATCCCTCCTACTACCTCTCTCCCCCCCCCCCTACATATAATTTCTTGGTAAGGTTCTGAACATGAATGTCCTACGGAACTGCTTTAGATAACCCTGAATCTGTGAATGACTTTGAGACGAGATTCGCCAACTCATTGGTTTGTGACACCGTATTCAGAGGGACTCTAGAGAAGAGTGAAGGTGCACGGGGTCGGACGCAAACTTGGCGCCTCTTTTTGGCATCTGTCGCGGGGACAGCATCGCCAAGGAATTTCAGGGCTTTAGCCCCTAAACATGAACGGCGGATCACGCCAACTTAGGGGAAATTACTGGATTGTAACGGTTCATTACTAGACCGGTGCAGAGAGGTGGATTTTTTTTTCTTTTAGTGCAATTCATCTCATTTCCCGCACGATCTAACCAAAACTTACACTAACCCGAGAGAGCAGGATGAAGATGTATAGTTATAATTAGAACAAAATCGTAAAACCCACTTTAAAAAAAAATTGGAAAAACAAAAAAAAAACATTTATATGCTTTCCTATTATGAATAAATTTTAGAAAAACAAACAAATTACATCCTTATTTATTATGTAAACCACTCTACATATACCAATTTTAAACAAAACTTTTAAAACAATTTTTGAAAAATTTTAGATTTTCAAAAATCATTCTTCAATAAACTTCTCTGAAATAAATTTTCCTACCATACATCCATTTTGAACTAAATCACATATGTTCAAAAAAACTTAGTTTAAAAAAAAAGTCAATCGTAAACTACTTTTAATTAATACAGTTAGAATAAAAATCAACGATTTGGACTTGAGGTGTGACCATATTAAATCTAAATATCAAATTTGAGTGAAATTCATAAAACATTTTCAGATGTAGTAACAGGTATCGACAGACAAAAATGGGGACAGTCAGACGTGAAGGGTACAAGGGGGGAAAAAAAAGGGAAAGTCAAATTTCGCACATTTTCCAGAACTCCAGAAAATAACTTTTTTTATAATTCAAGTATGACAGACACATCTTTTAACCATAAAATAAAGTGCAATATAAAGGTTACATGATTGTCTAACAGATGGCAGCACTAACTCAATTTGAGCTAAATTTGTACTTTCTCTCCCATTCTGTACCCTTTAATTATATGCCAAACTTATTTGATTTCAAGGGCATATAAAACGTCAAGATCCATTATAATCCCGGGATCAAAAATTATTACAATACTTTCTCCACGTGAAATTAAAAAAAGAGTGCTATGAAACGCATGTAAAATTCACCCCAAAATACAAGTAGGAAGGACGGATACTCGACAAAGTCGTCTCTGGAGGAACACTTGATCACAATAATGTGTTGGTATCACGCGATGTTGGGCCTATCCGATTACTTTTCAAGAGTTGTATAGATCCACGGTGACTATAGGATTCTGGTAGGAAGAACGGTCACTACCTTCACTCTTACAAAAGTTTATAAAACTATTATCATATATTAGTGAAGTCATGTGATATGTAGCTGGCTCTTTTGATTATATATATATATAAATAATTATTTTTTTTGTCACCGCATCTTACTTCCTGTCCAGGTTATACGCATATAATTATGATAATTACTCTCATGAGGTAGAGGGAATGAAGAAAGAAACATTTTAGAGGTAATCTACCCGCATTTTCGTGGAAGTAGAGTGGAACACAATTTTGGAAAATACCTCTATCAGTACACCCAGCCGGGACTCGAGCCCCTATCTCCCCGTCATCAGCAGGCAAGTCTAACACCTCGTCTTACTACTCATTCGGATTATACGCACTTACGCTAATGTGTTATGGTAGGGTGATTGTGAGATGAAATGAAGGACCTACAGTTTAACGTGGAATCCGAACCACGGTGGAGGCCTAGAATTCCACACATTCACAAGTTGTAAAATACACGTCTTGTCAAGAGGTGAAGGAAGGCAGGAGAGTGACGCCTTAGACCATTCGGCCACTGAAGCTGGTGGTAACTATTATTAATACCATAAAATAACACTAATAATAGAGTAAAATGTTATCATTTTTGACCGCAAAAAAAGTTTGTATATACTTTATATTTTCTAAAATTCTGTTCTTACCAAAAAATCCTGCTGTACCAAAAGATCGATCAAAAAATTATTCAGTCGATACCATTTTTTCTTTTCTCCACACGGCCCAATATAAAGTGGCGAATATAAATTATAAGAGATAGAGAAAAGTGTACAAGTTTTAAAACAAACCCTGAAACTTGATACAATTTCAACAATATTAGATTTCCTTACTTGTTGTATTATAATTTATAAGACATGCTGTCAAAAAGAAACCAGCACGTTTGAGACTTTTTTTTTTTAGCGCCCATCGGTATTTAAAAAAATAAACTTGACTTTTTATGTTTGTTTTTGCCAAAAATGCTACCAATTTTCTAAGTTCCAATAATCGCAGAGCCGTAGTAAAGTGGACGGTGATGTTCGGGGAAAGGGGTAAAAATCCCCCCTTCTCCAATCACAAACATTCCTCACCACCAACAAAACAAAGAAAGTTTAAAAATTTAGTTTAAATAGCTTTACTGATAATTTAATATAATAATAAAAATATTTGCCATATTTTGTTTTGGGACTTCACCACGAAACATTTTCCTTTCTCCCTCCAAAAAATCTCTTAAACGTTAGAACGGTAGTTGTTATTTATGATTTTTTTGGATTTGTTCAGAACGACCATTGTAAAATCTAACGTTTAGGGCCGATCTTATGACTATCGGATAAATATTGCTATCGGGAGGTTAAAGTCCGCGACCAGATAAAGGTTATCAGCCACTTTAATATTTTACGCGTATTATTAACTGAATTTATCTGCCGGATAGCTGTGTGTAGGATAAATATATGTTTATCCAGAAAAAGCAAGGTTGGTACTGTTTTTAATGGTGTGCGCATGCGTATAAACCCTACTGTTACCGATATTAGTTAAGTGGTTACAACGCCGCACAACATTTGTTAAATAATGGCGGCTAAACAAGTGCGAGTAAACATATGGCGTCACGTGGACGCAGAAGCTAAGATGTCTTGCAAGTACTAATTTCGGTGTCTGCCAAAATGTGGTCAATAGTTGGGTACAACGTTTACAACATTTCTTTTATTGTACTCACATTTTGATAATTTGTTCTTATATAAATATAATTCTACAAATAGCTTGTCAGTTTATATAAAAGTGTGAATTAAATGTTCTAACTTTATATATATAGTTTGAGCCCGGGCCTGTACTTACTAAACACGTGAACCAAGATTTTAACCTAAAACAGATTCCGATAGACGAAACTTCATTAAAAACAACGCGTCACTATGGCAACAACCATTTTAACTTTCAGATAAAAGTTATCAGGTACTTAAACCTCCCGATAAAAATGTGATGGATAAATACATTTATCTGACATATAAATGCTATCTGGCGGTCATAAAACACTTTTAACTTATCGATCAGATAGTAATATTTATCTGCTAGATTAATATTTATCCAGGAGTCATAAGATCAGCCCCCCTTATGCTTCCGTCGTCTTTTCATTTATTTTAAATACACACTTCCTGCTTAAGAAGTAACTTCTATTTTTATTATTCTTATGAAAGCAACATTGTACTTTTAATGTGAAGTAAAAATCTTTCTAAAAAAATAGACAAAAAATAATATCATAACCAGACAAATCTTAGCCATAACCAGGATTTTTTTAAATGGTACAGTTTACCAGATGGCACGCAGTCGAAGCAATGAATCATTTGTCTCGTCACGTGGCGAGGTGAAAATAATGAAGCCTCCAGCTGGAATCACGCACGTGCCGCTAGGAGCGCTGCCTGCCGCGCCTGCTCATTATACGTTTGCTCTTGACATTCCATCGGATTCACATCTGGTCTGTTATTATCAACACACGCTCCTTTTACAAATACGTTTATTTGTGGAGGTGTCGGCCATTTGTTTATGAGATACCAGAGTTTACTCTTTTGGTCGCTATGGATTTAAATAAAGCACACATCCCATATTTATTTTAAAGTAAAAATGAGCATTATTTTGTTTAAAAGGGGGAGCGGCGAACCACAATGCACCATTGCTAAGAACTTTTATTTTTGATTAAATCTGATACCAAAATCAAGGGTTCAATGGTGAATGGGCATGCGGTAGTCACTAATAAAGTTTAGAACTACACCACCGGTCTTCAGTTTAGTTTTTTAAATCAATGTTTACTATAGGGGCGTCTGGGACGAGCTTGACGCTTTATACCATGTGACCACCGGTATTTAGCACACGCTTAACCATAAGCGGGACACAATGGCTGCATAAACATATCAAAGTTTTGTTCTAACATTTTTTTTCTTCAATAAGTTTACACAAAATTATTTAATTCGAAGCATTTACTTACATATTTTCTTGTAGTTTGTTTTCTAAACACGTTTGACGCTGATTGCCTGATATAGTTTCTTCACAATCAATTGTTGCATATTGAAACACAAGACTCACAATGGAAACAATGATCCCAGTTGACCGCTCACATAATCGACGATGAAGTTCAAATCCCAAGTGTGGAACAGACGACAGTAATGGGTCAAATGTCTTGACTCACAACAATGGTGCGACATTCAGTCCGATTCTTGTTTGGCCTTGAGATTTGAGAGGAATTGAATAAGAGAAGGCCTGCCTTATTGACATTGTATAGGAGAAAACCCGTCGTTTGTAAGAAACACCCCAATAACTTTGTTTTATGTGAGGTAGCGGACCTTTATTAGCGATATGTTCGACCTTTTTTTTTTTATATATAGGAAGTTCACTTTCGACCACCAACATTGATTGAAAGTCACTAAAATTTTGTATTCTAGAAATAATATATGTATTATTTGTCTTACTAACAATAAAAATAACAAAAACTTTATAGATTATTGTTTAATTTATCTTTACATCATTAATTAAACGGATTAAGAATGTAAATACCATGATTTTTTTTCCCTCCGCCATTGTGGCAACATGAGCTTACAGTTTTCAAATAACGGGCTTCCTATAAAAAAAAATCAAACTGTTTAAGATGCAAAACACCTACAACCGTAATTTTGTTTTTAAAAAGTTTAAATGCTTCAAGATAGATCTAATTAGTAAACCATTGTCAACCACCGAAGAGGAACTTTACCTAGATCTATATCAGATATAACCCCCTACCCCCACCAAACCCTTCCCAAAATAAATTTCTAAATAAGATTATTTAAGAAACGAAAATCAACAACTTGATCATTGATTGAAACACTGCAACCAAATTGTCTGGCATTTGTGTAGGCCTATATACAATTTAACAAAAATATATTTTTTTACCCGCATCGGTGGACTCATGGTGTAAGACGTCACTTTCATGTTAAACTAAATTGCCAGCTACCGGAGTTCGAATCCCGGTGGGGTGTACAGAGGGTATTTTTTCCTAAATCGTTTCCCACTCTACCCCCACGAATGTGCGGGTACATTTCCTCTAAAATTATTCCTTCCTCATCCCAATCCCACTAGCGTAAATAATGTAATGTACGAACAGTCCGAACGGGAAATCGGACGCAGTGATAAGAAGAATATTGGAACGTTTTAAATATAAGGTATATTAAGTAGAGATGATGAGGTATAAGGCTTTTGCGTGAAGAGAGGATGTAAAACATATAATGGCGATAATACGTAAAAATAAAACATAGGTCTTGTTCAAATAATTAGGACAATGTTTGCCTTGAACTGACTATATTTACTAACAACATTTTTAAAAATTAAGTACCCGTGTAAAAGCTGTTATGAATTCTGACACGGGAATAAAGATTCACGCTTCTACCCTATATTAATTATTTTGAATTCTTGGCGCTTTGGTCGGGTATGAGCTGCGTTATCTTAGGTTAAGTTAGGTTTTAAGGGCAGTTACGGGCTTTTAGCTCTGGAAAACATTGTTAGTGAGGATTTGACTGAAAACGTCGTCAAACCACCTTTTAAAGATGTTGTTAGCTAGAATCCAGTGTTATCAATAGCCTATATTTATTGAACAATTATTATTATTATTATTTATGTGAAGTCGATCAGAATTGAACACAGATACATCGAATAACAGCTAAGAAAAAATATGCCGCGTTAACTAACCTCTTCTAATTCCTAGCTAATTTAAAGCATAGCATAATATTCGCAATTTAAACAACGATAAGCAAAAGTACATTGCTATGGATTGCAATGGATATTAATCGTTATTAGCGTGATAAAGTGTACATTCTAAACAATAGACCAAACCGTTACCGACACTATATAAACCTAGGACAACAAACCAACATTAAAGCCAATCAAAATGGGTAGCAAGGCTAACGTTATTCAAGAAAAAGAGCGCTCATATGGATTTTAGAAATGGGGGGCGAATTAAGGGTCTCATCTGCCGAGGATATGGCACGAGAAAAACATTTAGGGAATTTAACCTTGCGAGAAGGAATTTTAGAGCATCTGAACATAATTCTGAGCTAATTATATGAGTTTCAAGAGCTAATTTTCGCAACAAAGATTTTCTGAAAAATTAACAAAAATGAAAATATAATTGTAGCTGGATCCATTAAAAAAGAAACAATAATTTTTTTTACTGTACAAACAAAGGGAATGGCAGGAAATTTACATTTTATCATTTTTATCTCTGTTAACTCTGATATTGATGATTCAAAGTTATTAATTGCAAGTTGCAGCCAAAACCCAAATACAATTTTTTTAAATAAAATTAACAAAATGAAAAAATACAGTGATTAGGGGGGGGNGGGGGGGGGGGGGAGCGAGCCTCCTTTGTTGCCCTTTCATGGGCGTCCATAAATCACGAGAGTAGGCCAACTTAGTTGAAGTCTCTCTTCGGACTAAAATCTTGAGTATTTCAACTAACATAAACTAAAAGTGTAATGACTAAAGGAGAATTCAAACTAACATGGTGTGTTTGTTGCTTCAACCATTAATTTATTATTTCACAATGAAAACTGACAAATGAACATGAAAATCTAACATGAGACTTTTTCCTTCAAAGTTAATGGTTTTATTTTTTTTAATTGTTATTTTAAATCTAATTCTTTTAAATACGTAGATAACTATTATTACTTGGACGCTTAGCAGAAAACTTTAAAAGCCTAATTATCAATAATAAACTTACAAGAAAATATGAACTCTTAAATGCTAAGAATCAACGAAATTATTTTTAGCAACTAGAATAAAATATATAGTTTAATATTATCTGAGATAAATGTATATTTGGAAATAATTTCTAAGCGAGTCGTTTAAGTTCTGAGCCTAGACATATTGCTATTATTGATGAGGGTACTAGAATTCTGCTATAGTCTAACAATGCATCTTTGTATTCCCTAATACACTGTTTAAAAAAAGTGAAAGTAACTTTCACGATGAAATATTGATTACTCACCGGAACAATGTGTACTCTTTCCTTCCCATTCGCCCCGTTCCTCCCTTACCGTCGTCTGCTTGTTGAGTTAAACACACCTCCACAGGGAATTAGTTCGAACACACCACCCTAAAAATGTTCCCCAATACACACACATTCGTGAATTAAAATAAACTGTTTCCACGCGAGACCTCACAGAATAACTTTTCATTCAACACGTTTTGGTGTTTTGCCGTAGAATTCCTGGTCATTCTTATTTCGAATCACTTCTTTTGACACATGATAGTCGTCTGCTAGCCACGGCCGGCGGCAAAACGCGCGCGCGCAAAATTGCATTGATTGGACAATGTATTCCACACTCTTTTTGTCTAACTGACAAAATAGGATAGCTCTCTATATAGGCTAGCAGGCAGCGCTTTCTCTTGATAAAAGTATGTACTAAGTGCTCTTTAATATCCGACTACGCAGAGGCCTATGCTCAATCAGTTAATAATAAGATTAAATCACCATATTTTATTGAACAATGTATTTAATGTTATTTCATTTAATTGTAACATTATTCGTTTTATGATTGCTGAGAACTTAATTTGTATTGACAACAATGTAATAAAGACAGATCAATTGTCAATTGGTATCTACAATATCTATGTTTTCATAGTAAATATTTAAATTGAGACTATAATATTCACAACATCTAGTTAAATAATCAGACACCAGGCGATTATTTTGTATGCTTATTGATTTTATTTTTAATTTTTTTTTACTGCAAATTATCAAAAAGTCATGTTTCTTCTATAATCCAGGTTTGAAACGTATATTTATAATGTCTAAAGAAAACTAACTTTGGGGAGTGTTTCACATTGTGTATTATTTAAATACATTTAGTTTTATTATATAATATTGGAAACCAATTATTTTATTAACTTTGTTGAATAATTACTGTTATAAAACTTTGTTCGTCAAAACTAATGACCTATTGTAAATACCGTACTTAACCTCAATTAATTCATTAGTGAAACTTTTAACTTTAAAATTAATTTTAGCTATGCGAAATTTATGAGTATGGTTAAAAACTCAATAAAAGTGTTTGGAAGGATAAAACCTATTCTTGACACAAATAAAACAGAGGTAATGATTAAGGAGCAAGCAATTGACTTTGCGTTGATCGAATAAAACTGCTTAACTAATCTCTAGTAAAATAATCATACATAAAGTTACAGTTTTATAAATATTTATTTGATATACTTGGTCTCGACCGGTATACGAAATCTCTTAATCAATTTTTTAAACACCTTAGGTTTAGGGGCCGGGGGGGCTACTGCTTAACGTGTGAATACGTGAAAGCAAATTTAGATCTATTAAGTTTCTTGGCTGTCAGATAAGGTTCTTCCTACGCACATTGGACTGTAGAAACTTTAGAATTTAAAGTAGAGGCCTACATAAAAAGTACAACACTTGAAAAATGAAGTGTGTATCTCAAATAATTACGTGTTTATCAAAATAATCTGGAGTTTCACTATATCAACGTTTGTCACCATCAATAGCTACAAATTTTAAAATATTTTTTATTTCGCATGCTTTCAGCCTCAAGACTATGAAATATTTTGTGACGGTAAAGATGAAGATGAACTCCTAATCCCCTACAAAAACCAAGACAACTTCATTTGTAATAAAAATGAAAGCCATTTATTCAGGTTTGAGGGAGTAACTCAAACAAAATTTATGTTTGACCCAATTTAAAACTGCTCTTACTAAAATCCTACTTAAGTCTAAAGTTTAGTTCAATATCGTGTAAAACATTTTCTTGTATATTTACTTTCAACAACATAATTTTCATAAAAACTGTATGTTAGTCGGTGACCTGGTGGTCTAGGGGTAAGGTGTCAGACTTCTATGCTGGCGGCCGGGGTTCAATCCTTGGTCCCGGCAAAGATTTATCTGATTACCAAACCCTTCCTTCACCTCTGACAAGACATCTTGTGAATGTGAGGAATGCCAGGCCTCCACCGTGGTTCGGATTCCACGTTAAACTGTAGGTCCTTCATTTCATCTCACAATCACCCTACCATTACACATTAGCGTAAGTGCGTATAACCCGAACGGGTAGTAAGACGCGGTGCTAATAATAATAATAATAATAATAATGTATGTTAGTCTAATATTTATAAACTAAAATTACAAAAATAATCCAATCAAGTGCATTTAATGTCAATTCTTGGCTACTTATATTATATTGCTTGGTCATACCCAAAGGTTTGTTTTTTTGTGGGTGGGGTTGGGATGAAAGGGATGTGGGGGTACTGGGGCATTCAAAACTCAAAGATTATGATAGCTTAAAGGGGGATTTAAATCAATTAAAATATAACTACATCTCCAACATGTTTGCATACAAATCAAAAACAAACTACCGGTAACATGTTATCGCAAACATACGAACAACAAACATTCCTTCAAGTCTATGTAAGCAAATTGGAAAGTTTTTTAATATGTTGAAAGAAATGGCTATGTACTCAAAACAATAACCAAGCACTTTTTACATCACCTTCTTAAGTGGTCGCATGTTCTAAGGCGCCACTCTTGCAATAGACTAGACTGCCGATGCCAAGGGTATCGGGATTCGAATCCCGGTCGGATGTACTGAGGGTGGTTCTTCCAACACATATGTGGATACACTTTCTCTAAATTCAACCTTCCTCATCTCTAGCACATCAGCGTAATTGGTACAGTAGCCCCACGGCTTCTTTGGTGCTGACTGACAGCTCACAGCTGACTTCTGACAGTCAACATTTAGGTATATACTTACATTTTAACTGTCAGAAGTGACAGCTGCTAAACACATGTTTTTACAGATCATATAGTTCGGAGTAGGGATACATAATTTGGTCTGGTAACTTTTTAAAGCTGTCAACTCTCAGCTGTGAGCTGTCAGTCAGCACCAAAGAAGCCATGGGGCTACTGTAGATATGCGTGTAGCATGAAGAGGTAGAAAGACACGGTGCTAAACAAAAACTCATTAAGTCATCATCTTGAGTTTGATTTGTCGCTGCTCTCCAATTTTCCCTATCCTGGACCAACATTTTACATCTTTGTAGTTTGTGGGGTCCTTGATGGCACCATACGGAGATAGTATTGTAAATCTCCAGGGGCTATTTTCCCTCTACCCTTTCCCCCTTTTACACCCTCCCTGAGGTCATTGACCATCTTTGAATGTTATTGCTTTTCCCCGGTGACGTCATTCCTCCTCACCATTTACCCCCTACCCCTCACTGAGATCATTGAAGATAGATGACGTCATCAAAATGTTGCAATCCTGTCCATTTTATATTTTGCCCCATTTGATTTCTGCCCCATTTCAATTTCATCCCATTTGAGAGAATATTGTGAGTGACGTTGGTTCGGTGTATGTTTCGAGTTCCACCCCCTTAATCGTATTTGGTTTGAATCCAACTACTGTACAAATTACAGTTCAGATTTCCTACCCTAACAATCATCGTTTTATCAATAATGAATATATATTAGTTTAAAATCTATTTTAATATAATATAATTTTATTCGTCTTTCTTTGGTATGGGGGTGGAAGGTTGAACCGTCAAGCTTCTCTTGGATACGGCCAAGTTATATATAGTTATTTAGCTATGCAATGATACATTTTTGTTACAGATTCTGTAAACTGTTTGACCAGTACGTTGACCAAAAGGATGTATTTGAAAATGTCGCAAAACCTGTCCTTGAAAGGTATGTCAGTATTAGGAATTCCATTTATAAAGTACTTTCTTAAATAGATTAATAGGTGGAATTGGTAGGGAAGGTAAACTGGTTCAAAGCCCCTTGGACTTGGTTCTATTCCAGGTAGTACTCTATCTTAAAAACTGTTTAGTTTTTTTGAATGTGTAAGTATTGATACTCAGATAATTAAATTCTTCAAGCTTGAGGTCAATAGTCTATTATTAAATGTGGTTACTAAGTTAATTTAGTTTGAAAATCGTCTATTGAATTATCCCTGGACCACAGACGGGATATACACCAGACACTCAACCCTATGAGACTTTCGCTGCGCTCCTTGGGCACTGGGGAGTGCTAGTTTCACTTTCAACAAACAAACATTTTCAGGCAAGTCACTGGTCGACAGTATTTGAAGATTGCTTAGAACTATACAATTCGCAAACAATCGCTTGAAAAGAATAGGATAATTGTATTCTAAGTTTTCTTTGCAATTTGCAGTCTGAATAGGCTCGTTTGGAGAGTTGATATAAAATAAGGAGGGTGGTGTTGCTACCTGAATCTAGTGTTGTGAAAGCTGGCTTATTAACACAAGAAGACAAATTTTGTCTGCTCGCTAGTAAAAATATCTTTAAAGAGAACTTTAAAAAAAATGCCAGCTTGATAGCGATGTTTTCACTTGGGATTGCATGTAGCGATCCTCGTGTTGAAGGACTAAAGCTCTCCCAATGAGCGCGGCCATCTTTACATGGAGACTGTGGATCTAGTGTATACCTTGTCTGTGGTCCAAGGCGTATACATATTGATAACATATGTGTGAACGTGGATTTTTATTATAATTAATTTGAAATTGATAACAACAAACAGCAAGGGTTTCGTAATATATTTTTTTTTGTCTTTTAAATTAATGAATTTACCATTAACTTAAACATAAAAATACCAATACATTGTATTTAAAAAGGAACATTTACTTTAAACTGTATCTATTTTATTTTCCAGTGTACTTAAAGGATATAATGGCACAGTATTTGCTTATGGACAGGTAAGCGAGACATTTACATTTTTATTGATATAGTTAATTGCATGTTCTTTTAACGCCACTTCTTACTACACGTCGGGATTATACACATATCTAGGCTTACTAATTACGTTCATAGGTTAGGGACGAGTAAGCTTGAAATTAGAATATGTGTACCCGCATTTGCGTGGAGTGAGTGTGGAAAGCCATTTAGGAAAAAAACTCAATGCACCCGAACGGGATTCGAACCCTGATTACGAGAGTTAGGAGCCTTGCCTTTACTTTATTGAATGTTGCCTATATCTCTCAGCAACGATACCAGAAGCGACATTCAAGACTGATTGATATGGCTGATATGTTTTACGAGTTACAGGTCGCATTCACAGAACCTCCTTGAATGTACGCGGTAAATAATTGCTACATTCAATTCTTGTAGTACAACACAGGCTATTTACTTTCTTATGAAAAAAAGTATTGTATTAAGGACATAAGCTTATCTCTAAATTATTATGACATTTGATGTATTCTTGAACTAAAAAAAGTATGATATACAATTATATTTGTCTCCATGTCTGTCAGCTGACAACTGACGAATTGGTTCAGAGTGTCAGTTGACCATTGAAGTTTTGGTCCAGAGTGTCAGCTGACAACTGATGCCTTATTTCAAAGTGTCAGCTGACGTTTTGGTCCAGTGTGTCAGCTGACAATCGGCAGTTTATTTCAAAGTGTCAGCTGACAACTGATGCCTTATTTCAAAGTGTCAGATGACGATTTGGTCCAGTGTGTCAGCTGACAACCAGCAGTTTATTTCAAAGTGTCAGCTGACGTTTTGGTCCAGTGTATCAGCTGACAATTAACGGTTTATTTCAAAGTGTTAGCTGACAACTGATGCCTTATTTCAAAGTGTCAGCTGACGTTTTGGTCCAGTGTGTCAGCTGACAACTAGGTTCAATGTGTCAGCTGTCGGGTTTGTTCAGAATGTCAATGGACAGCGGACAACTGAAAGTTTGATCCAGATTATCACCTGACAGCACTATTATTTAATATTTCTTTCATACAGACCGGAAGTGGTAAAACCTTCACAATTACTGGCGGGACTAACGAATATGAGAAAAGAGGAGTTATTCCTAGAGCTATTCAACATATTTTCCAAGCCATACAATCGGTGAGTTTTCTTTATTCCTCACGTTTGATACAATTCCATTCATCTTTTAAAATAACCGGCCCCGTGGTGTAGTGGTCAATGCACCTGGCTACGAGCTTAGGGGTATCGGGTTCGATTACCGGCTAATACCTTGGATATTTTTCCTGAAAGGGGTATTAGCTCAATGGTCACCAGGGTTTGCTCAAGTAAGGATTGAGTGTTAAACTGGTTCTACACCCTCATATTCACTATCATAATTATCTTATCTCGTCGGAAACTATGTACGATTAGTACATTCGGGCGTCCCCTGGGCAACGGTACATTAGTACTGGGTAATATGTTCACTACTGGGCTACGAATGATGTACCCAGGCGTGCAATATTATTACTATTTTTTAAATATGTATGTATTCATCAAATCCTCACTCAAAGGAATATTGGTATTCAAGTGAACCTCCTTAACACATTTCGTTATAAACTAAAGCGTTTTTTTTAGCACCGTGTCTTACTACCAGTTCAGATACACTCATTAAAGCGTATTAAAATATTTCCCTTTAAAGTGTCTTCTCCTCCACCAGTCAGCTATTCTTATATAAAACGGGTTACCTATGGATTAATGCAAAATAAATTGTTCATTTTAAAGGGGTAATATTTTTCATAATGTCATTAGATAAACTTTTTTATTGATTTGAAGTGGATAGTATGTTTTCTAACTTGAAGCAGATAATTATTTTCTTTATTTGATAAAGACAATAATTTGGTTGTTTTGAAATGAATAATCGTTTGGATCATTTGAAGCATTCTAACGTTTTGCCGGCTTTAAGTGAACAATCATTTTCCATATTTAACGAGGACGCTATTTTTGCTAACAATTTGAAGTGGCTAACCCTTAGTGTGGATTCACACGTTCGCCGAAGAACAAGCGCAGAGCCGAAATGCGTCACGTGATGACCGCTTAAGCCAATCACAAGAAATCAGCGCGATCTGCGTACAAAGTTCTGCATTTGTAGAAATAATTTCAGCTTTGGCCGCGCTTCTCCTTGAAAATCGGCGTGGAAGAACCAATCAGCGCATGCGCCAACATTCAACCACGCGCCATCTGTTACGGAAAGTAAACAATGTCGACTCTAAAAACCGATGAATTAAAAGAAAGATTGAAAGAAAGACTAGTGAATATCTAGTGTTCACACATTGTTCTTCTTCAATGCATAAAGCTGCAAGCAGTGCTATTCTCCTTTTTCTTTCCATAATCAGTTTTACAGGTTATCAACACAAACAAAAATGGAGGCAATCAGCTGATTTTAAATCGTCATCTCAATGCATCATGGGTAAACAGACATTCTCAACTTTCCGCGAGTGCATGAACTGCTGCGCTACTAGGCAGAGCGGATACTCGGTTCTGCTATATATTTTCGGCGAGCGTGTGAATCAACAGTTACTCTTAATTTAAAGCAGTCAATACTTTCTATAATTTAAAGTGGACAGTATTTTCGCGGATTTTAAGTGGATAACTTTTTTTCAAGCTTCAATCAGACATCCTTTTCCTTAATAAGAAGCAGAAAACACTTTTGTTAATTTGAAGCGAACAGTATTTTTCCTGAATTGAAGTGGATCATCTTATTTATAATTTGAAGCGAACAATATTTTTACAAAATTGATGAAGACAATCCATTTTCTAATTTGGGGTGGACATATTTTTGCTAAATATATTGAGTACTCTTTTTACTAATTTAAAGAGGACAGTGTTTCTGTTAGATTCAAGTGGATAATCTATTTGTTGATTTGAAGCGGGCGGTGAATCTTGACTGTTTTCCTTGTGCGCAGTCGCAGGAATCGCTGTACACGCTGTACGTGTCGTATTTGGAGATCTACAACGAGTGCGGGTACGATCTGCTCAACCCGAAACATGACATGGCGAGACTGGAGGACTTACCGTGAGTTGATTGTGTCGACCTCTCTCTCTCTCTCTTCGTCTTTGAGAACACGAGAACCGTTGCTTCTTCACTTGTTTGGACTTCTAATTCGTTTCTCGCCTGAACAGTGAATATTTGTCCATTTCATGATTTTGGTCGGAAGCTCGTTCTGTAAGGCCTTATTTTATACCAGAACCCTACTTTATAATAGTATTTTTGGTAGGATAAAAGACCTTACAGAACGGGTTTCCTAACAAAACCAAGGTATAGCGTTCAATTTTTATACTAATAATATAGTAAATGCTATCAATGATGTCCACAAAAAAGGCTCTTTAAAAAACCAACAGTCAGTACACTCGACAGAGATTCAAACCCCAGTCTCCCCGTCATAAACAGTCCATTCTATTGAGAGAGTGATGCCTTAGAACATTTGACAAACGGAGCGTCTGAATTGTGTGTTATTCAAGCAGAAAAGGCTGTAGTCAGGGGTACCCCCCCCCCTAAAAGTTATGAACAAAATATACATGCTTTATTTATAGTTAAAACACTATAAAAATTAAGGTACAAGTACAAACTAGGGAGGTGTTACAATTAAAAGCACTTCAGAGAGCTTCTAGAAATGTTTAATATTTTGAATTTTTTCTAGCCTCCGGCAATGGGAGGATGTGCCATCCCCCCTTTCCCCCGAAATGATTGGCTGGCTACGGCTTTGTTTGTTTGTTTGTTTTGTTCAGACGCGTGACTCTGCTGGAAGACACCAGAGGAAACCTTCACCTGCGTCATCTGAACGTACATTCCGTGCGAAGTGAGGAGGACGCGCTCAACCTCCTGTTCCTCGGGGATACCAACAGGTACAGATGCAGGACGGGGTTATATCTATTGGGGGGAGGATTTAAAGACAATTTTGGAAGGGCTAGAAGTCTGATGTTTACCACAAGGTGATGATAGACGATGTGTAAAAAAGATTAACAAAGTTAAATAATAAATCGCCCGCTTAAATGGTAGAAAAGTCTAAGGCGTCACTCTCGTGTGGCTTGTTTATGACAAGGAGATCAAGGTTCGAATCACGGTCGTATCTACTGTGGGTGGGTTTTTTTTCCTAATTTTTTCCCATTGTGCTTACAAGCAAATGCTGGTAGACTACCTCTGAAATGCTTCTTCATTCCTACCCCACTAGAGTAATTATATATGCGTATAGCCTGGATAGGTAGTAAGACAGGGTGATAAAAAAACTCAATATATAACCTTCATATTTTTTTTTCCAAGCAAGCTGTTGATAATATTGATAAGGGGGCCGACTTCTTGAGCGTTGAAACGCAATATTTTCATAGTGCTTTGTTATTTAAAAATGTGGTTTACATCAAAATGAAGTTGAAAGACACTAACAAAGCTCTCTTCATATCATAAACAACCTTATAATTTGAACTAATATAGCGATTAAAAAAATTGCACGTGCGTATATTAATAATCTTATTTTTGACGACGTTCCACGCCAATTTCCGCCGATCTGCGAAGTTATTGCTTTCCTTAACCAAAGGAATTTTGTGGTTCTGAAGGTTTGATCTGCTGTTACTATAAGAAATACTACAATGTGAATATATTTTCCCATCAGGGAAGCGGCGTCTATCGCACTGTTTATTATTATTATTATTATTATTATTATTATTAGCACCGCGTCTTAATACCCGTTTGGGTTACACGCACTTACGCTAATGTGTAATGGTGGGGTTGATTGTGAGATGAAATGGAGGACCTACAGTTTAACGTGGAATTCGAACCACGGTGGAGGCCTGGCATTCCCCACATTCACAAGTTAAGATCAATACACGTCTTGTAAGAGGTGAAGGAAGGGTTTGGCAATAAGATAAATCTGTGCCGGGACCGAGGATTGAACCCTTCACCCCCATCACAGGAGTTTGACACCTTACCCTTAGACCACCAGGTCACCTAGATATAGTAAGTAACGTTTCTAACTGATTAGGTTGTTCTTATGAAAGTAGTTGTGTACACTTGGTGGATAATTGAGAGCGATAGTGGAGAAGCTGATAGATCTAGCGTCATCTCGTTCTCGCTGTATCTTCACGTTGCACTTCGCGAATGTTTCAGGACGATAGCGGAAACCCCGATGAATCTAGCCTCATCTCGCTCTCACTGTATCTTCACGCTGCACGTGATCGCCAACAGCACGAAATCTTCAAAAGTCAGGAGCTCTAAGATGCATTTCGTCGACCTAGCAGGGTGAGTCTGTGTACATTGGCCCTCCATGTGCATGTGTGTGTGGTCTTGTGGTTAGAGTTTCTGGCTACATATCCAGTGTTTATGGGTAGTTCGTTGATAAGCGCTTCCAGATTTTCTGTGAAACAGTTGATCTGTAACGGGGTCAACTCATCCTCGCGAAGACAAATGAGGAGCTGCTTGAAAGGAAAAGTAGCGGCTCTGGTCTAGAAAACTAAGATTAACGACTGAAAGGTTCGTTGTGTTGATCACATAGCACCTCTACCCACAGAAGTTGGCACTATTATCGACAACAGATGGCGGATGCTCGGTTGGTATGGTTCGATTGTGGGCTGACACAGTATATAAAAGTGTGTTAGCACCGACATTGTTTTATGAATGTGAAGCGTGGGTTTGTCAGGAGAAACACAACAAGGTGAAAGCGGTTCGAATGAGATATCTAAGAAATTTATGTTGAGAAACTCGTATGGACAGAGTCAATAATGAATGGGTGCTGAAGGAGTGCGATTTGAAAGGGATAGGTCGTTGGGAAAAAAGCGTCTTCAGTTGGTTTTGGCATGTTGAGAGGATGAGTGTGGATCAAGTTACGTAGCAAATATATGAAGGTAGAGTGTGTGGATAAAATGGAAGGGGTAGGCCTTGTAAGACCTGGCTAAATGTTGTAGACGAGTGTGTGAAAAAGAGAAACATTAAGAGGTTTAAGAATAAAAGAGCATGTATGACTCTGTGAATGGATGCCTACTCCACCGTTCCCCTCCCACGAGAAAAAGACCTTCCGACACCTCTGGACGCTAATGCATCTAATTTATTTGTAAACCTTTAAAATAACTTTGGTTCTATTAGTTATTTTGTAAATGTTATTCTTGTCTCTCTTCCTCTCCAGTTCTGAGCGAGTGCACAAGAGTGGACTGGCCGGAAAGACGCTGATGGAGGCCCGCAACATCAACCTCTCCCTCCATTTCCTGGAGCAGGTGATCATCGCCCTAGGGGACATACGGAGACACCACATCCCCTACCGCAACTCCATGATGACGTCAGTGCTGAGGGATTCCCTCGGGGGGAACTGCCTCACAGCCATGATCGCTACCTTGTCCCTGGAAAGGAGGAATATAGAGGTTCGCGTATTTTGGAGGACATTGGCAAATCATGCGTTTAATTATCCCACTGGAGTAGGGGCGAAGAAGGTAGGATTTTAGAGGAAATGTACCCCATTTGTGTGGAGGGGAGAGTGAGAAGCCATTTAGGAAATGACACCCATCTGATATTCGAACCCTGACCTCCCTGTCAACGGACACCTTATCTCGTATGACCACCGTTATCTTGGCGACATTCATTAGGCTCAAAGTATTCTAAAGATTTTTATAAAAAAAAAGTAATTATTACCAACTGTTTCCAATCTGTGGCCGGATCAGTTTAGTAAAATGCCTCCATATCACTCCTAATCTTGTTTCTCCTTATGAAAGCTATTATGCTCCTCATAAACTTCATTCCCATTGACTCCAACGTTCTAGTCTTTCTTACATTCATTGTCCGTGTTTCTACTGCATGTGTAACAATGGGTACAAAACACACCTTGTGCAACACTGTCTTACACTTCAAAGGCGTTTCTCTTTTCCATAGCAGGTCTCTTACACACCTATAGAACAACTCCCGATGCTACCTATAAGATAACAATAATAAAATATTATCCATGTTGGCCGCAATAAGAAATAATGTTTCCATTTTATAAAAGCGTTATTATATGGGCCTTGTACTGTAATTCCAGTTATTTGAACGCAGGAGACCCTCGCTACTTGCCGTTTCGCCCAGCGGGTGGCGCTGGTGAGCAACGAAGCCTCGCCCAACGAGGAGAGAGACCCGTTGCAGGAGATTGCGCTCCTTAAAGCCGAGATCCAGAGGCTGAGCAGTCAACTAGCACTTCACACAAACGAGCAGGTGATCCTCCGAAAACTGTCCGACTTGGGTTGAGTCTTATGACGGCGGTAAACTGTCACGTTTATTTTATAAAATTTCTTTAATGAGAGAAATAATTGAAGGGTAAAAGGGAAAGGGGGATTCACACTACACACATTTTCCAGGACAATAATTTTTATATCTTAAACACCATAAGAAACCGAGCAAATACTTTTTTTTAACATACATTTAAATAATACAGACCTCATTTAACCATAATCTAAAGCATTAGAAAGATTCTCATGATTGTCTAACAGATGGCAGCACTAACTTAAGTTGATATAAAGTGGGACTTCTTCCCCTGATCCCCTGTACGCATCAATGAAAAACAATTGGTGCACATAAATTATACAAATCAAAACGGTTTGATGCCAACATTTGACCACTTAATAAGATAAAAACAGAAACAACTTTATGTTTTCTCCGAAAGCTTCTTGGTTTCGCCAACAGGTCGCACCACCCACAAAGTCATAGCTAAAAAATAGGATACTTAACTTCACAGGTCATCAAGTAAAGGTTAGTTCAGGTATCCCCCGTCCATACACATTATATATATATATATATATATGTATGTATGTATGTGTGTGTGTGTGTGTGTGTGTGTATTTTTCGAAGCTTCGCACACTCAGTACAATAATATATTTTACATATCTAGAATTTTATCAGGAATAAATTTGAAATAAGATTCATTTATACATGCAAAGCAGTTAGAAATTTAATTGTTCGATACAAAGACTAAAACTCTATGTTAAGTCTATCGCATAGGGGTGTTTTTTATTTTATTAACAGAGCAGCTTTGTTGACCACATTTTTAAAAGCTGCAAGGTCTATTCGTAAATAATAAACACAATATTTAGTATATAAGGTAATACTAAAAATAATTCGTTTTCAAAATATGTGCAACCAACAATTTCATCAGAACGTTTCAAATAATCTATGACCTTATTTACATTTTTTTTCTTTTTGACGGATCAACTCATATTATTTAAATTGACCATAGAAGCATGTGAATGATGTAATATTAACAACCGATTATTATTCTAATTTGAATTTTTCGATTAGAATTGTAATCTAAATTTAAAATCTTGGATTCACACAGGCTTGCATCTAAGTTTCGTCCCGAGTCGTTACAACTATATTTGTTCCTCTTGCAGCTGACGGAAGAACTGAGCGAAGGGGAGGTGAATGAGTGCAGAGACCTAGTGAGCAAGTTTCTGACAGACAGTCCCAGAGCCTCCACCATACCTGTACCGCCAGACCTGAGGAAGATCCAGCTGTGTTTCAAGTTGCTGAGGGATAGAAACGTTCCTCCGCCAGGTGTGGTACGCGAGGGGAAAGCCGGAGACGTAGAGAAATACGTGGAACTGGTCAGACAGAGGGACGTGGAGATATGTATCCTTTTGAGGGAGGAATAACAACGCCGTGGACTGAGGATCCACGAGAGGAGTAAACATCAAAGACCCGGGTCCAATGACGGGAAGATCGGGGTTGTAATCTCTGTCGGGCGTGCTAAGGGGTCATCCATAAGCCACGTAACGCTTTTTCCTTACCTTTTTTTTTAACCATCCTCCCTCTTCATCCATCCTCATGTAACACCAAGTAAACATTTAGCCTGGCTCCTCCCCTCTCCGACCCTGTGCTACGTAACTTTTCACATCAAGAATGAATGTAATTATTTCATAGGGAAGCTTTCGTAACACCAAAAGAAGGACTCAGTTTTAAAACTACTCATGATAAAAATTATTTCTAAGAATTTTATAAAAATATTTTACTATTTTTTATTTATGAACAATAATATTATTTTTTCCAACATTATAATATTTTAAGTTTAAGATCTTTGTTACGTAACAGTGTGATTTACCCACCCTCCCTCTATATAACATCATATAGATATTAGAGATTCTCCTTTACCCCTCTCAATAGCATTACATGGCCCCTAAGGGTGGTATTTCATCCATGGTTTACCACCCTCCCTCTACTCGAATGGGTGTCGGCTATAGTTCTAATTTCTATCATATTGGTGTAAATAATATGTGTATAGTCCAAATTGGTAGCAAGTCACGGTAAAAAAAAATAATGAAAAAAAGAAATTAATGTTTGCTGTCTTGCACTTTTTTTTTACAAACAAACCATTAATATTGGAACGCACTCTGATCACTTCTTATCAGTTTCGGAAGGTAAAATGGGGGTAGAAAGTTTGAATATAGTATTTGGTGGTTTTGGAAACTCATTTGACCACTTTAGGAAGTATACACATTCACTCTAGTTTTAATATTTTGTTGATACTGTTGTGGTCAAGAACTAAATTTCCTCGCATCTGATTTGTCTTTTGTTCGAATTCCCTGTAATCGCGAGATGTCTCAAGCTTGATAAGTGCCCGCAGAATACGTCAATACCCAATACACAGAATACCCAATCATCATCTTGATTCCTTATAGTTCCTCTTAACCTAATCGCAGCCGTTCTGATAAGTTTGCTGAAGAAGGAGAAGAAAAGGACGCTCGCCGCGGTGTCTGAGTGCAACCAGCTTCGTAACACCACTCAGACATCGTCGAGCGTCATCACGTTAGAGACGCCCACAGATCTCGACGCAACTCCCGGGGCCGCATTGACAGAGGTGACGGAATCCTGTGGAGATGGTTCCTTCCTCTGTGCTCGTCTCGGTAGGGATCCCTCATCGAGGACGTAGTAAAATTATGGATGTGTGGTTGGTCAGGAAATTTAAGAAATGGAATACAGTTTTGGAGGTCACTCAACTAATTAGATTGTTTTCTACTAATTTTTGATAATATAGAGAGGACATTTTTGGGGTAAATATGCTTATTTTTTTATTAATAATGGTACGATTATCTGATCATCCACTTAAGTGTCCGAACTGTCTAAGGTGTCATGCTCATGTTAGACTGGCCTGCTGATGATGGGGAGTCCGGGGTTTAAATCCCAGACGGGTCTAGTTATGGTGGTTTTCCCCAAATGATTTCCCACTCTCCTTCCACGTGAATGTGGGTAGACTGCCTCTAAAATGCTCTCTTTCTTATCGCTACCTCATCATAATAATTATTATCATAAACGCGTATTGCCTTAACAAGTAGTAAGACGAGGTGATAAAGAAAAATAAAAGATTATCCGGTTACTACCACACTTCCGTCCATTTTTGTTTTGTCCTCAATTATTAATCCTACTTGTGCGTGGTAATTCGATGGCTGCATAACTACATTAGTGGCTATACATTTTATATTTGCAACATATGTGTTTGGTCAGATGCGAAGGTGATGAGATCATAAGCATATATTCCTTACCCTATTAAGTTCATAACCTCACTTTTTTTTTCGAGGTAGATAAATTATAACCAATAAGGTCAAGATAATATTTTGACACTCTTATAAAATAAGATAAACAATGGTAAGATCTAATTTTCACAGGAAGGACCTTTTGTGAAAACAAAAATATTGTTGGGCGGCCAAAATGCATATTATTTTACTATTTGATTAGTGTTATTTTATAGGAAGAGATTATATCTATAAAAAGTTATACTTGCAGGTCGTTTGACTTGACCTATGAATACGTTAAAGTTTATCTAGTAATATTTCTATTTATCAGTTAAGAGTCATCATATGAAAAATATACTTAGATTCAGGGTGACTATCTATTATAACCTTCAAAATTACATTGTGTGTGTGTCTCAGATAAACCACTTAGTACTGCTGAAAAAGAAGCTTTGAAGATTTTCGCTTCAGATTCTAAAAACAACGTCGAGGTTAACACTTATAGGATGACCTTGAAAACCAAGTACAAAGACGCCAAAGAGGTCGCGGGGAAGATTGAAACGATTCGCGAAAAAATCGGTGGGTATATTGATTTTAAATTTTAAATTATTTAATTAGCCGTAAATGTTTATTACTGATGTGTTGTTAAAATGTAATATACTTATTAAAAACTATTATCCTATATATTAAGTATATTTTGTTAGTGTATGATTTTGTTATATTGCATTTTTTTACCATAAATTATTACTAGTCTTTTATTGATATTTTAGTAGGTGCATGATGCCAAGAATATTATCAATAAACAGGTGGCTAAAGGGAGTACAGAGAAGTGTGGAGGAGAGAGAAGAGGTCTGTGGTCATGGTTGAGGAAGAGAGATGGTGGGGAGTAAGGATACGCTGGAGAGACGTAATATGTTCCCTCAGACCCAGCCAGTGGCTGAAAACGGTTTTGATGATGATCATGATGATGATGATGATAACTAGTTGTTAGTTTTATTTATGAAAGAACAATAAACAATTAAAGAACAAAGAGCACATGCTCGCCACTCGGAGATATAGACCGGAACTAACAAAGACGTTGCGTAAGACGCTTTGGTGACGTCATCAGAGAAGTGGCTTCATAAATCTAAAAGTAGAATAGTTACTAAACTCGTGTTTGTTATTATAGGTCTAGTTAAGAGAATGTTTATTTATTACACACAACACCCCCTCTCAAACACGCGTTAACTTTATTAATGTATATCACGCCAAGTCCTTGTATGCACTGATGATGGCTTGGTCCGAACAGTCCTTTCGTGAGCACATCAGCTACCATCTTGTTTGTTGGAATGTATTTCACATTGATTTCGCCTCGTTCAAAAACTTCACGCACATAGTGATGCCGAATGTCAATGTGTTTGGTACGAGAATGGTACACAGGATTATGCATGAGCTTTTCTGCTCCTTGATTGTCACAATAAACAAGAGTTGGTATTGCATTAACACTCAAGAACCCGATTTCTTTTAACAGGTTTCGTAAGTAAACTGTCTCTTTTGCTGCATCCGTAAGAGCCATGTACTCTGCTTCAGTGCTTGAAAGAGCCACGGTGGATTGTTTTCTCGCCTCCCATGTCACGGCAGAGCCTGCCACTTGAAAGGCGTAGCCTGTGTATGATCTTCTGTCATCAAGGGCTCCTCCCCAATCTGCATCCACGTATCCAATCAGTTCAGCGCCAGATCTCTTGTAGACTAGTCCATGGTTGCTCGTACCTTTCAAGTATCGTAAGACGCGCTTCGCCGCAACCCAGTGTCCTTTTCCGGGGTTTAGGTTGTACTGGCTCAAAGAGCTCACCGCATACGCAATGTCTGGTCGTGTAGATACTGCGAGGTACATCAGAGAACCGATGAGTTGCTGGTACGGAACTTCGCTCATTTCCTCTGCCTCCTCCTCCGTAGATGGCTCCATGGCTTTGGATAATTTGCTGTTTCCATCTAATGGGGTATTTACCGGTTTGCAGTCTTGCATTCCGAATTTTTTGAGAACATCTTCTATGTACGATTTCTGTGACATAGTGACCAACTTTGAATTTTCATCTTGTTTGAATTCAATTCCAAGACAGTAGTGCAGCTTTCCTAAGTCTTTCATTTGGAAGTTTTGAGACAAATCGTCTCTCAATCTTGTGTAGGCTTCTTTACTGTTTGTAGCTATGATCAAATCATCTACATAAACAACCACGATAAGAGTCACACAACCATCATTCATGTGGTACACACACTTGTCACAATCTAATTGTTTGAGTCCAAAAATTTCTAGTCTCTCGTGCAACTTTTTGAACCACTGTCGGCCCGACTGCTTTAGGCCATATATGGACTTTTCGAGTGAACAAACCAGACGCTCCATTCCAGGGGTAATGAAACCGTCCGCCTGTTCCATATAGATCTGTTCGTCAAGATCTCCATTTATGTAGGCCATTACAACATCAAGCTGATACAAAGTAAGGCCTAACTCAGCTGCTAGGGCAGCAACTAGTCTTATTGAGCTAAGTCTCGCAACAGGTGAAAATGTTTCATGGAAATCAATCCCTGGGCGTTGGTTATAGCCCTTCGCTACCAACCGAGCTTTCCGGCGTTCGACGTTACCGTCTGGCCCATACTTTGTTCTGAGTACCCACCGACAACCAATGACAGCTTTATCTTTTGGGCGTGGTTTCAATGTCCAGGCCTTGCTGTGTGTCAGAGCGTTGAACTCAGCTTCCATCGATTTCTGCCACTCAGCTGCATAAGGTCCTTCTAAGGCTTCTTGTACAGATGGATTTACTGCCTCTTCATACATCAAGCTCGCACTTTCAGGTTTTGGCGTAACCAGATTAAAATGTTTTGCTGGTCGTCCCGGCTTTCCTGTTTTAATCAATTTAGGTCGACCAGGCCCCCTCTTATTCTCAATCACTGTGCAGTCTTTGCTTAAATTTTCTGATTTGAGGTAATTCTCATTGACTTCAATAGGCCTATCAGGATCAATGGGATCACTTTCTTGAACTTTATCTACATGTCCATCAGCATTAGAAATAGGGTCTTTCACACTGTTATCAACATATAAGTAAGAAGGTTCAAAGTTCGCACACTCCTTTTGTTCATCCGAAACTTTGACAGTTTCAAAATTTTCCAAAAATTTTACATCTCGGCTTCTCAATATTTTTTGTTTTTCTGGGTCCCAAATTCGATACGCTTTCGATTCAGTAGAGTAACCCACAAAAATACCTGCCTTGGATCTTGGGTCAAACTTTCCTTTATTTGGGGCCTTATTCAGCATATATGCCTTGCAACCAAACGTCTTGAAATGTCCTATTTTTTGTTTTAGCCCGAACCAAATTTCATAAGGGGTTTGTTCTTCCAGCTGTTTTGATGGACATCTGTTTCTGATGTAAGCAGCTGTGGCAATCGCTTCGGCCCAAAAACTTGTTGGTAAGCCAGACTCCAACAGCATACATCTTGCCATCCCCACCAGCGTGAGATTCATGCGTTCAGCTTTGCCGTTCTGTTCTGGAGTTTCTGCTACGGTATGTTCTCTTCTTATCCCTGCGATGCGCATTTCTTCTGTGAACTCTTTTCCGCAGTACTCCAGGCCATTGTCTGTCCGCAAAGTTTTGATTTTCTTTTCGTGACGGTTTTCCGCTAATGCTTTGAATGTTTCAAAAGCCTTTTTCACGTCACTTTTATGTTTTAGAAAATGAACTTCTACCCAGTTAGATTTATCATCGATAAACGTTGCAAAATAAGAAGCACCACCATGAGATTTCACTCTCATTGGGCCACAAACATCTGAGTGCACTAATTCAAGTAATTTTTCACTCTTCGACTCAGACCTTTTTGGAAAAGGCGTAGCAACTTGCTTTCCTAAGATACAGGTTTCACATGTTGAAAATGTTTCTGATTTCTTAAAATTCATACCGCTAACCATGTCTTTCTGAACGAGTTTCTGCAAGTCATACGCATTTAAATGTCCATATCTTCTGTGCCACTTTTCAAGTTCACTAAGATTGCCTGCCTTACTCACGTTAGCTACATGTGTCGAACTCTCACTTTGCATGTAAGGTTCGATAAAATACAAATTTCCACGTTTACGAGCAGTTAACAACACTTCACCATTTTCGACAATTTTAGCATCATTTGCATTAAAACACACGCTTCGCCCTTTTTCAACAGTTTTTGAAATTGAAAATAAATTTGTCTTAAGTGTGGGTACAAAAAGAGTGTTTTCTAACCTCACTTTTACAAATTGGCCCTTTTTATTTGAAACATTCATTACTGCAGTTCCAATGCCTTCAATGTCAGTTGTTCTGTCATCCGCTAACCTAACCTTCTGACTTATGGTTGGCGTGAGTTCCAAAAAACTATTCTTGTCGCGGCACATGTGTGTTGTTGCTCCACTGTCAACACACCACACGTCATCTCTTCTCGTTAACTTCGCACAGAGAGTGCTCACTGAAGATGATGTCAATGTCACGATCTCTTCTGCTGCTGCATGGGTTTGCTCTGATGCCATCGAAACTTGCTTTTCATTCGCCATTTTTGTCCAGCAATCGGCTGCCTTGTGTCCCAATTTTTTACAATAGTTACACTTATATAACCGTTTTGATGCTTTAAAATTCCTATTTTGATTTTGCACACCACTTTGACCTTGGATCTGAAAAACTTTATTATTTTGATTTGTAGGTAGGCCTACACAGTTTTTATCCGGAGGTTTGTTTTTATTTAGACTTCGCCCTATGGAAGATTTTACATAGAAAGCGCCCGCACCATTTAAGTCTGCTTTCTTGTCCTGTCTTGCACTGAATTCTTCTAGAAGTTTTACTTTCAAAGACTCTGTGTCCGGTAGTTCATCTCTAGCTTCGATTGCACAACGAAAATTATCGTAGCTATCTGGCACACTGTATAATAACACGATGGTTAATAATTCTTCAGAAATGCGAATATCCATTTCATTGAGTTTGTCAACTGTGTTGAGAAAATTCGTGAGATGATCCGCCATGTTTTCTCCTTCTTGCATTTTTGTGAACAAAAGTTTTTTCAAAAGTGTAGCTTTTCTTGCAGGCCCTCTAGACTGGTAAACTAGTTCTAGTTTTTGCCAAACGTCTTGCGATGTTTCACAATGTCTTATGTGACAAAGTTCTGTAGGACTCACAGCTAAAATAATATCAGCTTTAGCTTTACGGTCAGCTTTGTCCCACGTGGCCGCGTGTCTAGCGGTATCAGCAATTGCTTCCACGTCAGCACCTACAGCCGCTTTAGGCCTAGGATTGGTTCCATCAACGTATTCCCAGTGGTCGTTCTTAATTAAAATTGCTTCCATTTGTTGTCTCCATGTATCATAGTTTTCCTTTCCCAGCTTTTCTATATGCGTCGAGAATCCGGACATCTTGAATGAATGGATGTGATTTCAGGCGGCACTAACGATATTTATATTACCGCATTTCCACTGCCCTATCACGTTAACAAAACAAATAGTCAATGTTTATCTTCTTCCAAACCGTTAATACAGCGTCCTGAACCCATAACCTGTTAGTTTTATTTATGAAAGAACAATAAACAATTAAAGAACAAAGAGCACATGCTCGCCACTCGGAGATATAGACCGGAACTAACAAAGACGTTGCGTAAGACGCTTTGGTGACGTCATCAGAGAAGTGGCTTCATAAATCTAAAAGTAGAATAGTTACTAAACTCGTGTTTGTTATTATAGGTCTAGTTAAGAGAATGTTTATTTATTACACACAACACTAGTATTTTAATATTTTATTATTAATAGTATCGCTAATATTACTATTAAATTAAATATTATTATATATGGAAGAAGCTATAGTTGGTAGGGCTGTAACGAATAAAACCTACAAAGCGTTTGTTTTTCTGCAATGGAAAGAGGAGAACAATTCCTATTTTCTACTTCACCCACTAGACAAAGGGGCAATTTGGGCCGATTAAAGAAACTTTGCCACTACCGCTCAATCCCTTGGCCTACGTTTCGTTCTATTGGAATACGTTAGGAGTTCTTATCTCTATTTCTTGTACTTTATTCCATGTGAATAGTTATGTATCTTAGAGAGAGAAAATATTATTTCTTTAGAAATATTTATAATAAATTATACAGAATTGTGTGGTATTTTTCAGTGAATCTGAGGAGCATTTTGGAAAATCCCACCTCGAAATCATCTCGTTCGTCTCTAACAGACCCTACATTCACACACGAAGAGTTTCTACAACACATTCGTACGAAACTCGAAAAAGAACAATCGTGTTACAAGACGCAACTGGTCACCCTTAAAAACCTGAAGACCGAAACTGACCATATCAAGCATGGGCTGGAACAGGCAAAGATAAGATACTTCAACCGTTTTCAAGACTGGTGGAAGACCCAGGAGGGTTTGACCATGACAACTGGCAATGTTTCATCAAGCATCCTACCAAATGTTGAGAAAGTTATTCATAACGGCGACAAAATAAATAATAGAGACAAATTTCTCGAGACGTTTGGCTCAAACTTCAAGACTGTTAGCGGAAATGTAAACTATATCGCACCTTTGCCAGATATTGTTGGTATAAATGAAAAAGACGTCCAAACCTATTCGATACCAAAGACAGACTCTATCATTAAGACAGAACATAAATATGTGAATGCTTTTATAAAACCTCAAAATCTTCAAAATGATGATAAAAAACAGATTAACTTGAAGATAAAAAATGGTGAGGTGTGTTTACAGTATCAAAACCAAGGAAAAGAAACGTCACTTTATAGCAATGAGCGAGATGAGCCAACTATCAACTCCTTTTCAAGTAAGTATGTTTCAAACCATAGATTTTCTGAACATAATCAGAATAATGTGAGCGCTTTAAGAAAGTATAGTAAAGTAAGTCTAGCGTCATCTTTAGACTGTAATTTTAAACCTGAAGTTAAACATAAAACAAGCTTGAAATCACTTGATTTAATCGATCCTAAGTTAGAAACTGCACACGAAAATTTACCTGAAAGCAACATTGGTCAAATTGCTTTTGAAAGCTCACAAGAGAATACTAGCTCCCATGAGACACCTTCAATCCAGAGAGACAAACATAGATACGACAATGATATAAACTATATAAGGGATGACGTGAGATACTCAACAATATCTGTAGAAGAAACTGATGACGTAACACCCAGATATCCTGTCCACAGTATGACACATATAGGTGAATCATTTGACTCCAATGGATCAGAAAATACATCAGAGAACCACAAACAGTACTTTGTATTACCGACACACATTATTGGTTATGCAAAAGAAGGTGAAATGGAAAGTGACCATTATGTGAGCGGTCAAACTAGCCGGTGTGGTTTTGCGCATGAACCATTTCCATATCCTTCCTCGGTGTTTTCCAAACAGACAAAATGTGATATTGCCACGATACAAACGTTAGGAGACACCTATGAACCAACAGAGTCATCAACAGAGTGTGGTAACACAAGTAGTTCTGCGTCATGGGAAGATTCCAAAGAAAATATGAATCTCGCAAACAAAGATCTGGTTCAGGATAATAACAGGAACAGCTCTGCTGGGTGTGATTCAAACAACGGTAAACTTGGCACAAAACAAGTTCTAGAATATACTGAGGATGATTTCGACCAGAATCATCAGGACCGTTGCGTGATCCCTAACACTGATTTGAAGGGAGAATGTGTTTATTCACCTGATACAAGATGTCCGCCGATTGGACATAACACAGATAAACATGAATCTTTTATAGATAGCTTACCTTTAACTGGAGATCCGGAAGTTGATGAGGAAATAATTGCCTTCTACAGAGCAAGGAGTAAGATTTTTCAACAGTAAGACCATTTTTATAATTTATTGACATAAAATTAATATGTAAAATTTATTATGTAATAATGTTTGTCTCAGAAAAACCCATGAGATATTTGTATTTTGATTGATGTAATTAAAGTTACAAAAATTATAAATAATTTATTTTTAATTAGTAAAGGTTTCTAGTGCTTTCACTGTGTAAATCATTAACTTGAGTCACCACTGTTTTATAAGAACAATTAAAATTTACTTGGGAAGTGGCGTACCAATGCCTTTGGGAGCCCGGGGCGGGAGTTTACTGTGCCCCCCCCCCTTCTCCCATTACTAAGCACTTCCCATATTGTGCCTCTACTATTGGCACCACAAAAACGAGGCTTAATCCTATATCCATAAAAATTATTGAAAAAAAAAATGTGGAAAGAATTAACTATGTAAGTATTAACAGAACTTAAAGGAAAACTAATTTTTTTTAAAAAATGCCTTTTTTGACTATTTTTTTTCAAATATGTAGTTTTTATTTCATTTAAAACTAATGACAACATGTAGATAAATGTTTAATTTTTCAACTTAAGCCCTTACTACGTACATGTTCTGGTGTATTATAAAACTAGGCAAAACATTTAATCAATTTCAATAATGAATCCGTATGTTTTGGGCATTATTTGATTTTTTTTTTTTAAATATATTTTCAAACGTTGTTAGTTTCAAATGAAAGTGTTGTACTGATAATTATGTGCTACAAAATATGTAACTTTCTTAACATAAAAAAGTATGTAAATGAAGAACCTGTACATGATCATTACAAACGATAAAGATAAGTGCAAGTTAATAATAAATCAATTACCATGACATAAAAAAAAATTGAAGTGTTAAAAAGTGTATTTAAGTTTTTATGAGACATATTTTTAATTTTTAATAAAAATTCGTCTCGTAGGGTTCCCCTAGGTGGTTCGATCGTGGTTTGATCCTGGTCGGGTGTACTGAGGATGGATTTATCCAAATAGTTTCCCACTCTCTCTCCATGCGGTCGTGGGTACACTTCCTCTGAATTCAACATTCCTCGTCCTTAGCTTAATTAATACATAAGTGCATAACCCGAACAGTTAGTAAGAAGCAGTGCTAAAAAAATTCTAAAATTAAATTTCGTTCTATACAATTGAAGGGTACAGAGGAAAGATGGCTGAAAGACCAATTTTAAACCAAATTGAACTAGTGCTGTCATCTGTTAGATAAACATGAGAACTTTCTAATGCACTTTAGATTATGGTTAAAAGAGGCCTCTGTCGTATTGTAATTAATTTTGAAAAAGTTTATTTTGGAGTAGTATGGTTTGAGATATTAAAGTTGTCCTAAATAATATACGTAATGTAACTTTCTCCGCTTTTTTCCCCGTACCCTTCAATTAGCAAGCTTCTTCAATAGAAATCTAAGTAAGTAATTCCAAGCCCTTCCTTTTATCTAAGGGAGTTTAATATGAAAAATAGACATTTTAAGATTTATTTTGATTGTTTGTGAGGTGTTTTTGAAGTTTTTTTAGTATTAAAATACTAGTTACACCATTTAAATTTTCTATTTTTTTTAGCAGATAGGGCCATGTGAACTTTTTTTTATGTAAAGTCCGAGCCCTTCCTTTTACCATATATGTTGACTATAAAAGAGCCAAGGACAGCTAATTTTCTTATCCAATCGTGTCATGGAACTCTCTATAAGTAGGATTGTGAGCCTTTTCTTTTACCAAGTGGAGTTTTATATTAAAAATCAATATATTTAGAGTTATTTCAATTGTTTATAATGTGTCTATGACACTTACTAATTAAGGTAGTGCCACATACATCATTTAAATTTTATATTTTATATCTGATCGGGTCATGTAAACTATTTTTATGCATGGCAAGCCCTTCCCTTTACCATATATGTTTTCTATAGAAGAGCCAGGAACAACTTTTTTTTTATCCAATCGTGTCAAGGAATCTTTATTTAAATAAGCAATTCCGAGAATTTCCTTTTACCAAGGGGAGCTATATATGTAAAATCAATATTTTAAAAGTTATTTTGATTATTTATTAGGTGTGTCTAGTAATTTAATAGTAAGGAAGTGCTAGATACAACATTAACATTTTTTATTTTTCATCTGATCGGGTCATGTAAACTATTTTTATGTAAGTAAGTTTGAGCCCTTCCTTTCACAATACATATTGACTATAGAAGAACCAGTGACACCTGTATTTTTTTTACGTTTATGTAATGTGATTCCTCTTTAAGTTGATAATTTTGAGCCCTTCTTTTTATCAACGGGAGTTTTGTATGAAAAATCAACATTTTTAGAGTTATTTGGATTGTTTATAGGTGTTTCTGGCTATTTCGTAATATTGAAGTACCAGATACCCCATTTAATTTTTTATCTGATCGTTTCATCCAAACTATTTTTATGTAAGTAAGTTCGAGCCCTTCCTTTTAGCATAGATCTTTACTATAGAAGAGCTTGTGACGCCTATATTTTTGTCCAGTCGTGTCATGTGAACTCTCTTTAATGACCAAAAAGTTTGGTTTTGGTTTCTTATGTCTGAAATGGCTATTTGATCAATGTGTATATATATTATCTAGTTAACCACCGTGGTGGGTGCCAAAAGTTTCTGGACTAGAGGAGCGCAGCACCTACGCTCCACTTAAAAGAATATTATACAACAAATTTAACACAGAGATTTCAAATCTTTCTTGTTACTTGATCCATGATGTTTGTTTTTAAGTTTTCACGGTGAAAACTATAAACCGGCATTCTCAATCATCTAAGAATGTTAGATATTTGTATTTTAACAATTTTCTTAAAATGAATACCTCAGTGTTTTACATTCCTGAAGTATTAGAAAAAATACTTTTGTATCTGGATGGAAAGTCACTTTTAAACTGTCAAAATGTTTCGAATTTATTTTTAAATGTGATTAATACTTTGTCAAAGGTAAATAAACTAGGCACGAAACTTCAGAATCTTATACTTTAATTAAATCTCATTTCTCTAAAAAAACAGCAAATCACATAATTTATACAAGAATTACACTCGCACAAATGCGGGGAATTCAAACTTCTTATTCACAACATAGTAATTTCTTGAAAATAGCTAGCCAAAAGGCGAGTTCTTACGTATCATCAATTAATAATTTCCAATGATTAATTTTTCATGAAAATGAAAGGAATTTGTCCACATATATCATTGATCATGATGAGACTGATCAACTTCTGTTTCATTTGTAGAAATGGTGTTGTTTAAATTAAATGCGAGCTGTGGTTTGTGAAATATGTGGGCAGTTATCGCATGATATAGAAAATATATTTAAAAAGCGCAAATAAGAGTCAACAGACAAATTTCATTAAAGGCTGTCTGACGTGTCCAGATGTCAGCATGAGTCTAAACTGGGAAACTATTATTAATGAGAATTAAATCCATTACAAAGTTCAAGTGGTCACAGTGTAACGTTGAATTTAAATAAATCTTTACACTCAAAGAAAAATTAACTCACTAAATTATTACATTAAAATGAAAACGAATTCAATATTTCTTGTACATGGTCTCACTGTTCATTTCGTTTTCACGTTTAATGAAAGCCTTGAATAATGATTCAGTCTAATAAAATGAGTGTTCTTATGTTCATTTAATAATTGAAAATGACACACGTGAACTGGCCTTAAATAGCTTTTTTTTTTCTTTATACACTTTCTCATCCACTAACGATTTTATATCCGACAAACTCACACAAGGCTACTTTATAACGAGTGAAAATGTAATACCTACAGCAAAAACACCCACCGAAATTCATCTACCAGAAGTCAAATATTAAAATAAATTAACTTAATATATATTTTAAGATTAAATAATGTATACCCTAAATATAATTAAAGATTTATTTCCAAACTTGCTTACTCCAACTAACTTTGCTACTGTTCCCTTCGCTAGTAAATAAAATTTTAAATGATAAGCACAAAATAAACAATTTTACTTTTGTAGTATAAGATGACCTTAGATTGTGATCATGAATCAAACAAGATTTTGGTCTAGTAGGTTTATGTTTGGACTTTGATTTTATTGAGTTTTATTAATTGCTGTAAAAATAAAAAATAATTTAAAATAAATATAATTAGAGCATCATTGGATTCGCCATTCCCTTATGAAATAATGAAAGAATACTTTTTTAATGATTCGGTATCTTAATAAGGTGCTTATGCATCATACCCCATACACCCTTGTGTTGTGAGATATATTAATTATATTCTTACTCCTTGCTACAAACCAAAGTGTTTTGTTTTTGAAGGGTATAGAGAACAGAACTAGTTATTTTTGATTTAGTGAATGTATTCAAGGCTATTTGAAGGTCAACTTTATTTTTATTAATGATAACTATACATATACCTCTGGCTACTATAACTTACCTTATCTTATGGTTTATCCTTGTTTTTTTAGAGTTTATTGACAAAACTACTCGCTACTAGCAGTTTGTTTAGACCTTACCTTACACACCCAGGCTATCCACATTTAACTACGCTAATTGAGTAGAAATAAAAGGTAGAATTTAGAGAAAATACACCTTAATTAGCTTAGAGGAACAACAAGAAACCATTTAAAATAATTATCTCAGTAGGCCACACACCCTCCTCAGGGTTAGACCAAGATTTATATCCTCTAATGGATTTTTTTTTTTTCACATGAAATCCTCCCCAGAAAATTTCCTTATTATGCCACTGAATCAATACAAATGTTCCTTCAGTCAAGGAAAAAGAACTGATTATTTTCTTTAAGACGGCTAACAGAATTTGAAGTATCCTGAATAAAGAGCCAGAGGTTGTTGGGAAGGAGGTGGAATTGGTTTTCTTAAGGCTCCTTCAAGTATACTTTAAATTTAATAAAAAGAAGACTTGTGAGATAAAACACAATTTTATTTTCAGGATGAACTTAGCGGCCTTAGATGAGTAACTATTTAAACAAAGAAAAAAAGTGGTCACAAAATTCCAGGACACCTTTGCCAGATATTCAACAACTATACATATTATCACAGTGTGTAGAAAACCAAACTCTATCTATATCAATACTAGAGCAATATTTTTTTTTATTTTGGCAAAAAAAAAAGTTTTGCTATAAAAACGTCAAAAACACTGCCCTAAACTCATGTTGCCTACACTCCAACCTTAATGTGAACTGCTAAAAATGTGTTTTGTATTTGATAAAAGTTCCTCTGTAACTAGATTTAATGCATAACTCTCACAATAGACTAGACCGCCGATGAAGGGAGATTGTAGTTTGATCTCGGTCGGCTGTACTATGTGTGGTTTTTCGATTCTTGACCTCTTTGTCACTGGCAAACCATAGTTTATATTTATTTTCCTGCCAATTTATGTGGGTACCACTTGTTACATGTTTGTGGGCAAAATGTATCTTAAAACAATTGTAAACCACTGTTCTAGAAAACACAAATCTGGAAATGGTGTTGCGAAGAAGATATTCCTGCAGCTGCACTAACAGATCTTACTAACAATCTTCATTATGTGAATTATCGTTTAGTCTACTCAGCTTGGCAGCGCTGGAATACACTGTCATCCTTGGTCATTTCTAAAAACGAGGTGAACATTTTACCTGACTTTGGAAATATTACAACCTTGAAAACGTCAGGAAGTACAATCATCACTGGACATGAATCGGGCAAGATTGCTATGTGGGATTTTGATGCTACTCTTAGAAGTTCATTGCATTTGGGGCTTCAGCAAGGTCAAATAAATGTCATGGAAGTTATGTGTTTATCAGGTCAGCTTAGTATATATTTATACATATATATATGCACACACACACACTTGTACATAACTTCCTAGGACTGCTGTAGTTTTACATTTCCTGGCATGCTTTTGAAACAATATGTATCTTTACTTTACCTCTATTACTGTTTTCAATCTATGGCCTGGGTCAATTTTTTATTCATGCCATATATTTTCCACTACCGGTACTGGCTTGCTAGGCCTGTCGTAGCTTCATATGCCGTATAATCTAACTTAAGATACGAAAAGACACAACATCCAATCCCCAGCCGTAATTTTATCAATGTGAAGGGGTAAACCCACAATGATAAATTTTTCGGCCATGCTGAGAATTGAACTCGGGGCGCTTAGTTCATTAGGCAGACATGCTACCGCCTGAGATAAAGTGTCAGACAATCAATAACTTATATCCATTTAAATTAATAAAATGGAAGAGTTTGTGTATCTGCTTGTCTGTCATGAGCGTTGTGCGGCATCTATCACACAGAGCTCTGAAGTTTAACCTTAATTAGCCCCTCTGCAAGAACATCTGCACCTCGAAGCTAGAAATTTAAAATTTCAATTTGATTTTTATATTTAATTAAAAACTTGAGTCTGAAGAAATAAAATTAAGGTGTTTTTTTTCTATCTGTTTGAAGCTAAGAAGTGTGTTGAATTGTGTGGTTACACCGGGCAATGGTGGGTTCTTTTGTTAGTATTCAATAGAGTTGACGTGCCTCTCATTGGAATATGTTAGCTACAAACCATACTGAATTATTATAGTATTTTAACTCCAACTAACCTAGAAATTTACTGATCAATAAATATTTGTAATACATACGGTAGTTAACTGTCATATTTAATTTTAATTTTATTGGAATTGTAATATACCATAAGTAGTGAATTTATTCTGTAAGTAGCGTATCATTAGTTACTTAGAAAATTGAATTTATACATGTTGTAAAATGACACAGATAATGTAGTGTGTTGCACTCCTGTCTCTGACCAAGGAGATCAGAATTTCACTTGGATTAAATTCCAGCCGAATGCATTGAGACTGATTTACACATTTTGATTTTACATTGTGATTTTACTATTTTCTTCCTAAACTTATTTCTTTTCTTAACTGTTCTCTTCATAGGTCTACCCCACTTAGATCAAGTTGTTATAGCAAAGTCCTTGTGTTAAACACACACCCTATCAATACAAAAAAAAAACATAATTATGTTGACTCCACATTTACATTTTTGTTGACAATATCATTTATTTGCAGTGTTATCACCTTGTTCCAAGCTAAAACATGATTATCTGCTTTTCTCCAGTAATAATTTACTCCAAATCGCATATCTAAAAGACTATGCTATTATTTCTTTGGGAACAATTTGTATTCATGCTACACAAATTGAAACACTCAGGTATGATACAGTTATTACCACATAACATTCAAATTATTTCTTGTAGAAACTTTTGTTTATATGAACCAAAAGGCTCACGATTATAAACAAGATTGAATATTAGTGTGGATAACATAGATGTAAGTCTATTAGTCCTAGTTGTTAATTTTGAAAATACTTAAATAAGTAATAAAATAAATAAATATAACTTAAGCACTGTAATAAAAATATAAATTAGACAAACTTACATTTAAACTTTAAATATTTAAGGAGATTCTTCAAGATAAAATATTTGTACTGCAAGCCCTAAATTAAGAATATTACATTGATAGTTGTGTCCGTTCCTTTTATATGTTTCTATCCACCTTTATTTTACCTTCTTCCAAATATAATACAATTACCTCATAAAATGAAAAGAGGTTATTCCTTTAAATGTTTCTATCCACATTTCCTTTACCTTCTTTCAATTCTAATACAATTACCTCATAAAGTGAAAAGAGGTTTTCCTTATGTCATAGTTTATATGTTTCCGTCCATTTTTCCTGTACCTTCTTCCAAATATAATGCAATGATAATCGAAAGTTATGAAACTGATTTCACATACTTATTTTACTAAACTTCTAGTCCTGACTAAATGTTGTTTTCTAGTGTATATAACAAATATGTGGCAGTATTATCAGAGGATCAATTCTCCCTGTGGTGCATACACATAAATTATTCACCTGAAGATATTAAAGCAGAACAAGGTGGAATCATCAGGAATCAACAATCCACCATCTTAGCGACAGTATCTCTTTGGGGTGGGGTGGTAAGTATATTATTTCAGCCTTACTTTGTCTCGATAACTGATTTAGATTTGAAAATGCTTTAAGTTGGTTACATTTAATTCAAAGTTATTTTGCCTAGGTTTGAAACATGGAAATTTATAACTAAAATTGGCTATACTGATTCTCAGTTTAAGTAAAATTTCTAAAAGATTAAACCTAGTGATTCATGATGTTTGACTCAATTTCAAGGCAATTTTTTCAAACACCAGTATGTTAGGTTTACTGTAGAGGATATATTACAATCATATCTAGTATGTATATACCTTGTTTTTCTAGAAAATGGACATTTGGTGGATCTTTAATAAAATACAAACATAGGTTATGATCAACATTGATAACATCTTACTATATTATTAGGGACAAATGTTATTTTATAGGTATTAATAATATTTATCCTATCAAAAGTGAGGGCTGCAGATCATGATTTGATGTATGGATACATTGAAAGTAGATCATAATAACTTTTTATAGTTGTCAGATATTTACTAAAGAAAATTGGGGTATACCAATATTGTTTGTCAGAAAATGTCTTATGAATATCACACTAAATTATACTGCACATGGATTAGCTTAGCTTCAAAGGTTTTTTTAGCATAGCATCCGATTACTCGTTCGGGTTATGCACTGTACAAATACTCTAATGTGTTAGGGGTGAGGAAGGTTGAATTTGGAGGAAGTATACCCACATTTGTGTGGATGGAAAGTGGAAAACTATAGAGGGAAAACCACCCTCAGCGCACATGATCGAGATTGAAACCCGATCTCACCGTCATTGGCAGTCTAGTTTATTGCGATTGACACCTTGGACAATCCAACCTCTGAAGTGGGTTTCTTTATATTTTGTGTTTTTATTCATATGCCTATTTTGTTTCTGGTTAACTATCGATGTGACACCAGTACCAAGTTTAGTCTCTTATATTGTATATTTGTCTGCTCTCTAAATTGGGTTAATATTTTTACAGTTTAGAATGTATCTGTCTCATTTATTGTGTACTGCCCAAAATAAAAAAACATATATATTTTTAAAAAATATTTGAAAACATCTAATAGGGGTGTGCGAAGTCCATTTTTTTCAATTCGAAGTGAACTCGAATCAAATATATGGAATATTCTCGCAAAGCCAAATTGAAGTTCGAATATTTTCTTTTAGTTGTTTTATGTTTGGAAAAAATATTATATTGTAGTTATTTATATTACCTCATGCACTAAAATTCCTTGGAAAATGTTTTATTGTACAATTTTTTAAAATATTTTGTGTTAATCTGACAAATCATAAAATTAAATTCAATAACTTTAGATTTTTTTCTACATCAATATTAATTTGTAATATATGTATGCAGCTCAGGATGGCTAAATTTGAACATAAAGTGAGTATTTTAGCTATCAATATTTTTACTGGTGAAGCTTCGAAGTCAAGCCGAAACTGATGTTTGTTTCGAAGCTTCACACACCCACACCATCTAATATAATATGATAGATTTAGGAAGGTGAATTTTAAGGAATTATATGCAATCATTAATTAATTAATTAATTGAGAGAGTGGAAAACTATCGGGAACGTTTTAAAAAAAATTTTAGTAAAAAATATATATCTTTACAGGTAAGCGCACTCTCTGCAACAATGAATTTCTGCATGCTGTCATCAGCCACAAGAAAATTTCAGAGTGAAGTGCTCCCAGAAGGAGATGCATTTGAATCCGCTTCTATAGTCCGTGCCTACCTCTGGCAAAATAGTGTGTGTGTTTCACTTACAGGTTAGTTAAGCTGGTAGCCCCCCTCCCCTTAATCCCCCAAGATCCAGAAGAATAAGAAAATGTATGAACAATTAATAATAATATTTATGTTTGTGGAAATTTGCCATCATTATATATTTATTTTAATTGTTTGAAATATATCACCTGCATTGGTGAGTGTGCATGGTCTAGCACGTCGTTCTCCTATTGGACTGGATTTCCAGTGAATGGGAGATCGGATTTCAAATATTCATTGAGTTTACTAAGGGCGGTTTATCCTTTATGGTTTCCCATGGATTTGAATCAAATCCATCTGAATCTATAACTTACTTTCAAATCCAGAATTTTGAATCTGAAATATTATGAACAAAAGAGGAACTATAAATATAATAGAACAATGAATAATACAAATGGTAATTAAATTTTAATATTCTTTCTTACAATACATTCATTTAAGTGTTAAATTACTAGTCTGAGGCCTGGTTGTTAAGTTCATCCAATAATTATAGTTGGTTCTGAACCACCAATAAGCAGCTATGAAACAAATTTATCGTGAACATTTGATTTTTTTTTAAGGATTTTAATCTCAAATTGGAAATTTTCTCAACGCCTTTAATATCCTTAAAAAATTCAAAGATCCCATGTTTCTAGTTTCCGACTTTCCATACAAATATGCATACATTTCTTCTAAAACTCTTCTTAATCCAATAATGTATATTATATTAATATTAAATTAATGAGATATAGATATAAATTTTTATAACCCAAACGGCACTTAGCTGCAGTGGAATATATTCATGCAACAATATTAAATTCAAACTTCCAGAGTGAAATACAAATGGAACATTAATACTGTTTTCAAATAAATATGGTTTTATAAATCTAATATTTTTTTCTCCAGTTCATTAAAAACTAATCTTTAAATGTTTCAGCTGATCACTATATGTATATCTCCATAAGGAACAAGTCAATAGTAAAGTACAACACAATGCCAGCTTTTAATTCCTATCCTATGTCAGCTCTTCTTCATGGGACAACATTCATAATTGGAACTGAGAATGGTAAGAAATTATATATTTTTTAAATCAGTCACAAAATATTTCCATAAACATCGATCAAGTTAAATTTTATTGATTATCCTTGCATCGTGAACAACTCCACTATATTGTTGGTTACTTGGTATTGCAGGTCAACTGCACTTGTTCAGTCTACAACAGATTGAAGACTTACTTTGTTTGAATGTAAACAAACCATCACTGTCATTGAATGTGTGTGGTGACGTTATTGCAGAAATAAACATCAATGAAACTTTACTAGGGCCAATAATAACAGTTTGTTCTTCTAAAAAAGTATATTGCATCGAATTATCAAAGGAGCTTTGAGAATATGTCAAGAAATAGTAAAGGTAAGTATTGCTTGGAGTTCCATTAAGTTAACTGACTCTCTCGGCTTGAAAAGCGTTCCAACATAAATTTGTAGCTACTTTATATGATACATTCTTTCTTAACCGAATTTATTATGATTGTGACAAAATTCGAAACTTCTTGGGGGCTCCACACTCTCGTTTAGTGTCGACTTTATTATGATGCCCTTTTTATTATTTTTATTTGCAATAGCAATATTTCTTGTAAATTTGTCCTAGATCATGTAGGTACTCATGCACCTTCCAGGGCCTCTCATAATCCAGTTTTTTCTCTCTCAATAATTCTTTAAAGGTCAGTTGTATAGTGTGAGATTATAATTCACTTTAAACAACTAATGAATTTAGACTATTTTTTTTAAACAAATTGTTCGCATAAATGGAATTCAGGCAGATAAAACTAATTAAGCTTGAATATCTTCAAATTGAAGCATACTAGAGCTATAAAATAAAACAAAAAGAAAAACGTTGACATTTAGAGATCTTGAACAATATAGCATTAGGTGTATATACACCATAGACAAACAATTGAGGTACTAAATAACTATATTGATGTTGCTTACAATACGAGTTGCCGATAGAATAAGTTGGTACAATTCATGCAGCGTGAAAGTTCTCCCTTGGACAAGTCTTAGAGTGTACGTGCATTGTGATGGTTCTAATTTTAAAACATAAGTACATTTATGACATGTAATCATTACATTAAGTTATGATCTTTGTATAGTATGCAGGTCAAGTGTATAGATAACATCATAGGATGAGAAATGATTTATTCTATCAACCGTATTGTGACTTAACTATGGATTCATTTACCCCTCATATATGTATATACTGTAGGTATAAACATGGTATAAACGATACACCACCATCTGAATTCAATATATTATTACTACCCAATTTGCGTGTGTTGCAGGCTACAAGAGACAGAAATCTTCATACTTTTTCCCAACTAGCTACAAATTGTCCAACACAGATAATATTACAAAATAGGTGCAGAGCAACAAGCATGAACCAAACTTTGAAATACTAGCAGATGAATTAATTGTAGTGAAGGCTCAAGGTCACACTAATGCTGAAAATAACATTGAATATGGTGAGTTTATCTCGGGCAATAAGGTCAGCTACAGTGTGTTGACATATTTGGAACATCAGGATGGCTCTTTACAAGCACAAAGACTGGTGTTATGGCAGTTGTATTAATCCTCAAATCAAGCAAAAATATATATAAACCTATGAGTTGTCACAAATGGTCAAACAATTCCTAGGTATTTTTTTACTACAGTAGCCCCATGGCTTCTTTGGTGCTGACTGACAGCTCACAGCTGACGGCTTTGAAAAGTTACCAGACTAAATTATGTATGTATCCCTACACCGAACCAAATTATCTGCAAAAACATATGTTTAGCAGCTGTCACTTCTGACAGTCAAAGTTTAAGTATATATCTAAATGTTGACTGCCAAAGAAGCCATGGGGCTACTGTATATTTAAGGTTTATTAATACACAAGGAACGACTTAATATTTTAATAATTTAATTTTTTAAACTTATTTATCATTTTATACATATAGTTCATAATTTTGATAGAGAAAAGGGTAAAAAAAATCAATATTCAAATGTATATCAAATATCAATAAAATGCTAGCGTGTATAAAAATAATTAGGTTAAGACATATTTTATCATAATGTATCTTTCAACTTGTACATAAGTACAATTGATATGTAATTTTAGTACAAAAATATTTAACTATGTATATTCTGTAAAAAGTTTCTTCCTCACTAAGGATTAATAATAAAACTTTACTCCTCAACTTGGAAACTTATTTTTAGTTAATTATGGATAGTCATGTAAATGCCATTTTAGCTGTAATACAGTTCCACAAACTTGTTCATTTTACTACATGATAATCCATTGGTGTGTTCTTCATGCCTTGTAGCCCATCTGCAATTACTTTGATGCAATGACTTATATTTTGCACAGCTTCTAAAAGCTCTTGATTTCGAGCTTCCATGCGTGTTTGAGCCTCCTCTTCTCTTTTTCGGGATTCTTTCAAAAAATCTAACATTTCACTTACAGTTTCTTCAAGAGTCCTTTTATTAGTGCTTTGATTATTTGTCTGAGGAAATGCTGTGGTTGGTTGGTGAACATTTTTCACGTCACACCCTAAAGTTAAACCTTGTGCTTGATTTATTTTGTCTCCATCACCGCCCAGTCTAAAACAAAGCAAACACATACACTAGTATAGTGTAATTTGGCAGTAATCTACCTGCATTGATAGTCACATAGTCTAATGTGTCGCTGATGTCAGGAACATGGGTCTCAACTATCATTTGGATGTAATGAGAGAGTTTTAAAAAAAATGTTTTCCCACTCAGCCACCATGCAAATGAAGGTACATCTCCTATAAAGTTCTATCTTTCTCACCATTATGCTATAAGAATAATAAA
>CABFVX010000495.1:173004-187238 GCA_902151425.1 Timema shepardi | reverse complement strand
GGGGGGGGGGGGGGGGGGGAGTTGGAAAGCAGTAACCTAGCTGTGAAGCAAAGTTACCTGATTAATTCCTTAAACGAATACATATTCATTAATTAATTAGTTATTAAGGTTTTATGTCAATTAGAGGTTCTTTCTAAACTTGATGTACAATTGAAAACTGAAAGACCTGTGATGGTAAAGAGAGCGAAGTGCTAGTCTTTAACTATGACAGTTTTCAATAATTCTCAGTTGAACAAAGGAAAAATGGCACCAAACTGCTGTATTGGATTAAACATTGGAAGGAGGATAGAAGAACAAGGCCTACAAACTTACCAGAAAACTGTAAGCCTCTAAAGTTCACAACTAAAACACAATTATGTAATTTTCGAGGTTTGTCAGCCCCCTTCTTCAGCAGACGAGAACAAAACATAGACTGGACTCCATATCCCATAAAAATGGTAATTAGTAGGTAAAGAACAAGAAATGTATCATTATTATGGATAATGAAAATTTCATTACAATTCTCAATCAAACACTCAGTTAGTACTATGTCTATCTACTGAACTAAGAGTCTCGAGTTCAATTCTCGGTATGGCCGAAAATTTATCACGTTGATAAATTGACAGCCGGGGACTGGATTTTTGCTTATCCTAGTCTTGTTAAACCGGTAGTAAAAATATATGACTTGAATAAAAAACTGACCTAGGCCATCGGCTGCAAACGGTAATGGATGTAAAATTAAAAATCACACTTCTCAGAGATTAGAGGTACATTTAAAAAATATACTCTAAATCTCTCTTGAGAGTATTTAAACTATCTTTCACAGTTTTATTATGTTTTATTTATAGTACAGTCTATATTATATTTTTTTGAAAACTTCAAATAAGTCAAATTTTTAGCTTCTTCAATACAATAAAGTCCAGTTCACAGGAACAGCGAAACTTTTAAATCAAGGGAAAAACCCAAAAAAAATAAACCTAACTGTATAGATGTGTTTTTATAAACCAACCACACCCTTAGGCTTATATCTTTGCCTGTTAAATGTTTCAATGGTGGTATAGCTTCACATATGTTACAACCAAAATTTTCTTTAAAAAAATTAAAATATGAAATAGAATTTGTTGATTTGGAAATATGTTGTTTCAATGAATAGGCATACATTTTCAACAGTAAATGTTGGTTACCATGTGTTTGAATAAAATCATAAATCAATATATTATAAAGAACTTGCTTGTTTACTCAAATCCAAAACAATTCACAGTGTATGTAATCCCAGCACCCGATAAAGCTACTAGTTTTAAAATGTAAAGATAATAATGATCAATTATTGTATGCCAAATAATGACTAACCCAATCAAAGCATGATCTTTGTCAAAGAGAAATAGATTAAGGCCTTCACGTCACGTTAACAGTGAGATCAAGTGTTAGTATGAATGTACATTCCAAGCAGGTGTAATGATATCGATTTTCCAACATGAGGCGGTTCAAGGACGTTACAATTGGCTCCCAACGTGGGGCATAAAGACAGTACATTACAATTGGCGCACAACGATGGGACATTACAATTGGCGTTCAAACGCGAGATGAAACGACAGGACATTACACAGGGCAAAGAATTAGCTATTATCACCACTCTCAAAATATTGTCAAAAAGAAAAAAGAAGCAAATTATAAATTTTTATTTCTTGATAATTATTTTTGAACTTACTCATGAGTTGGAGTGAGTGTGGAAGCCTGCGGACTGCTTGCAGACATGTCATCTTCAGGTTGCAGCATAGCATCATCCAAATACACAGCCACACCACGTTCCCGGGGCTCATATATTGCCTCAAACTCCTCCCAATAAGGCCACTTGGGCTTAGGTTCGCCTGCTTGCAGTGCTTTTTTTATGTTGTTATACTTTTTCCTCAGATTGCTGAATCTATACATACACTGCTGAGGTGTACGTGGAAATCCAAGCTCGGTCATAATACGTGATACTGCTCTCCATGCAATCATTCGACTTTTCTTATTTTTTGAAAACTTTGATCGCATTTCAGGCTGCTGATAGATTGTTAAAAGGTTTAGAGTTTCTTCAATAGAAAAAGATTTATTTTTATTTTTACTTTCACTGCTACACATGACAGCATAATCTTTGGTATCTTGCGTAGCATCAAGAAACTCTTGCTTTAGAACATCTATTAAAGCTTGTTCCTGTTTTTCATTTTTCTGGGATGATTTTAAGAATCCCAACAGTTCGTTGGAACCTCCAACGGATAGTTTTCTTTTCAAAGCATAACGTTTTTGAGCATATGTTGGGTATGAGTTTTTATTTGTTGAAGGTATACCTGCTTCTTGATTGGACCCTTCACCATCAATACTCTGTCTAAAATAAAAAGCACCCATATATTTAAATAAATGCTTAATCAATTATAAAGCTAAAAATAACACATCAATTAAGATGTATGTGCATGTTTGTAGAGGAGAACTATTTACTGAACGTCGCAGCACAAAATAAATATCACATCTAATGTTGTGATTCCACATGACAATAAATAAGGTCCATAAACTTCCATTCCATGTAACTACAACAATAGGCCTATAGATACTTGTCTTAGGCTACAGCCATACTTGCTTGCAACCTGGTCATGATGGCAAACACTCAAAAAGAGACCAGTGGACACCAGCACGCAAAGCTTTGCCATCCATAAGGACCATGCCATGCGACTACTGATTATCATACCATACTTTCTACTTTCTCTTAACTATGCCAAATACATTGATTAGGGTAGGTACGCGTTAGGTATGGCGAGAAGATGGGTATGGCTCATAGTCCAAAAGTGAGTGATTTTAGGTAACCCATGTAAATAATGTGGTTTGACGCTATATCATCCTTGTCTCATCAAACAGGTCACAAGTATGACAATAGACTTCAGTCTTTAAAACTAAAAAAATACAACATAGTGTTTGGACATAAGAAGATGAAATATATTTTAATTCTAAAACAACTCTTCCATACTATTTAGAGCATTGAAAATCAATAAAAATTTGTTTATAAAGAACTTTGTTTTGTTACTGGTTGATATGTGAAATACCGACACATGTTTTGCATGGCCTATGTGTGTATATTTTATAAGAAAAAATTACACTATACAATGATACTTTTCTTAATACCTACAAAGTTACTAGTAATAACTCTACCACAAAGGAGGGTCTATGCACAGGGAAGTTTTCACTTGATTGATTTAAATATGTAGCTTCACTTTTTGGGGGTTGCTAACATTTAACCTAATCCACATTAATGTATGTTTTCTCACAAATCAAAGCTTGCAGTAACAAAAATCATCTGTCAACATTTAAAACATGTGGACTACTTATTTTATTATTATGCTATATCAGGGTGTCTACCATCCAGGGAAAACGGGAATTAGCCGGGAATTTGAAGTGATCGGGAAAAAACGGGAATAAGTCGGGAATTTGGTAAATCACAATAAAAATCCGGGAAAATGATATTTTACTCAAAATATGAAATACGATAATCATTAAATCAGTAAATTATAATGCCATTTTTTTGTTTGTAGCTGTGTAATATATTTTTAATTAATAGTAAACAATTTTAATACGAATTAAAAAATATTCAAATTTTAAAATCTATTATTATTCATAAAAAAGGTTAATAGAAAAATGAGGGTGCGAGTTAGGAGGATGTGACATACTTTTTTAGTGGGGAATTTTAGGAAATGATCAGGGGAAATCGGGGAAAAGGTCGGGGATTTCATTGGTCAAGTTGAGTAGACACCATGTATATGTTATCAATATGGATCAATATATAATTGACTGAAAAGTGTTAGTTTTAGATCAAACATAGCCTTGTACTGGTGAATAATTTTGCTGACATGTTTCATGATAGTAGGTAGCATATTTTGAAACATTTCAACAAATTGTTTAACAGATTTTCCTATCTTTTCTTTAACTATTTTCTTGCACCCACTTTCTTTTCCTTTGAAAGTATTTTTTTTTCTCCCAGCCATTGTTCAATTTCATTGTCTTTGTTTTCATCATCTTTAATTTGTATTTTACTGTGCTTGCACTTAATGCATTTTCTTTCTCATTATTCTCTTTTTTAGACCTTTTTTTAGGTTTACAACTGACTGATTCTACTAACATATCTAAATCATTAAGTATAACGATTTTCAGCTTCCAAAGTTTATCAATAAAAATCTTAATGTTTCTTACACAAACACATGTTTGTCTTAATGTTTGGGAGTAAAATCCAAAAAGAGTTAACAGAGCAAAATGTAGATTAGTGAATGTTGTAGCTGTACTTGGCCTCAATTTTTTTTATGGAGGCTCTTTAAGTTCCCGGTGTTTTTTCACCTTATGGAATCTTTTTTCCCCGGTCCAACTCTGCTTACATCATCTTGCTGAAAAAATTTTAGGGCATCTGATTTCACTCAAAGTTCATATTTAGTCTTGCACTTTGTATCTTCTTTCACAACATAAATTACTTTTTTTTTCACCATTCTTTAATCCATTTTAATATGATTATACACATATTTTCATTTCCTTAAGGCATCTGTCTGTACTTTTTAACAATATTGCCTGAAAATACTCATGCAAAGGCTTTAGTAAAGGATTTCTGAGAATCTTTACTATGGTTGTGATTTTCCAGTATTTGTGATGTGAGCGCAGTGAAAAATTTCAAACATTTTTTTCCCTGTAGGAATTTCCTTACTTTAGTTTTGTTTTCATTGGTAACTTAATTTTCCCTTTCCCCAAAAAATCTTTTCTTATATTTGATCGCCTACCTCTTCAATTCCTCAAGCACTTTTCTAAGCATTATAACTCTGAATAACACTTACCGGTAGATTCCCACCCCCCCTACTTTCTGCATACTATTCTTTTTACTCGTTCCTAATCGACCTAAGTTGAGTAAATCAGGGCCATAGTTTTCAATAGGCTTACCTGGTGCATTTTTATTTTCGCTGTCAGGAGTTGTTTTATTCCTTAAAGTATTTTTCAGTGATTGTGCTTTTTTTTCATATTTTCTCGGTTATTTCTAGTCCTCATAGCCCAAATCTTCCTTTGAGCTCTTTTATCCCTATCATTCATCTCTGATATACACTTCCTTGATTCTTTTTTTTTTCCTTCTTCTTCTCCATCTTTCATAACTTTTCTTTTTGATTTTTCAACACACTAGGTGTACTTTTTTTTTACTTTTCTTCATTTGGTCCTTAATATCTGTTTTTAAAACTTTCTTACTAACTTATTAATTTCCTTCTAATTCGGAGCCATTTTCTTAAACTGTAAAATATAATGCCATGTCATAAATAGTAAGTAGTAAATAGTAAATTCAGTATGAAATTGAGCTTATTAAATATGATAAAAATAGCACATATGCCATTAAATATTCTTATTTTGCTCCAATTTAACCTATTAAACTGTTTGTAATTAATTTTATCATTTGTAATTTTTTTTAAGACGGATAAAAGTCTTACTTTGCCAATCTGTCACTGCCATGTGTGTAATGAACACCCTGGAGGTGAGAAAATTGCAATATTTATGATGCGACACCTAACCTAAAAGGTTGAATTGTATTGTGTTGTTTTAAAATATCACTTTATTCCCACTTGACTAGGTTAAAAAAAATTACTACAAAACAACACATGGTAAAGTTATAGAATCCATGGAGTTGGCATCCAATTAAAGAACTCGCGAACTCACCTTGTGTTCATAGATAATCACAAACAATCTAACTAGCTCCAGTTGAAATGGCTGCCTTGATATTCTTCTCACAAAAATTGTTGCTACATTATTGCTCTATGGTGGATTTTAAATACATTTTATTATATTTATTTAAATTGGCAGCTGAGAAATATTATCTAATTCAAACAACTGAAACTGCAAGTGACCCACCTAGGCCTACTTTAACTATATTTGTTTGAAACTTTTATTTTTGCAACATGTTGACAACTCACCGAAATCTAAGTTTAGATGTAAACTTAGGTCTACTAGACAAACATGTGATTTGACCCATGATCCCTTACAATATTATGTTATATTTTACTACCACCATTATACTGTTTATTTGATCCCCTATAGGTAATATTAATTTTACCATGTGTAAAATTTCAGGTGGTTTTACATTTTATTTTTAATGGAGGTGCATGAGAGCCTGCTTCACGTATGACCATTAGAGAATGTTAAAGACTTTTTTTAATTTAGAACAAAGAAAAGGTATCTATTTGCAAGAACTAGGTTTGTTGTGTAAAAAATGTAAATGTGGTCGTTGCAGACACTTTTTATGTGTGCATAAAAGTTTTTAAACTTGAGACATGTTATAGTTTAAGGTTTGCCACATGTCGTAGAGTGGAAGATCTGTTTGAAGGCACTTTTTTTTAAAGTTTCACTTAAGCTTTTTTTTCTGCACCGGAGCTTACTACTCGTTCGGTTAATACACTTAAGTACTAATTACATTAATGGGCTAGGAATTAGTAAGGGTTTTAATTTGAGAGGAAATACACCTGCATTTGTATGGAGGTAGAGTGGGAAACTACCCTTAGTGCACCCGACCGAGATCGAACCCCGTTCTCTGTCTTTGACAGTCTAGTCTAACACGCTAGTGTTGGACCACGCAGCCTCCGAAGCAGGTCTTAAGCTATTTGTTTGTCCCATTTTCATTTTATCGGTTTAAAGGTTGTCAAGTTGCGATGTTAATATATTATAAGGTATATGTGGCAATATGTGCAATTTTACTGATATGGCTCGTGACTTAGCTAGGTGAGTTTGGTTTTCAATTAGTCACTAAATTAAAAAGAAAGTTAATAGTTATAATTTTAGTTTCAATCGATTCTCCCTATCTTTGCGAGGTTAATGATAGTTTTAAATTATTGATTTTTTGGAATTTTAAAAATGTTTTATATCAATCAGTTTTTGCACAGCATCCTCGAAGCTTATATAACAGTTGTATATAGTTTATGTAAGCTCTATCTATATATATGAGAAAAACTTGCCCAGATAATGAAGAGAGCGTTGAAACATGGCGCGAGCTTGCTGAAACTTCTTCTCTAGGTTCCAGGACGGAATCATACATGTAACCCTTTGTAATACATTCATTTGGTCCACAGATTTGCTGAAATTTATCCCAATAAAGCCAATCGGATGAAGTGCGTTCACAAATGAAAGACTTCTTGATATTATAATATTTTTTCTTTAAATTATCAAATTTATAACAGCATTGTTCAGGTGAACGTTCATAACCAAGTTCTTTCATAGCGGTGGCTATAGCTCTCCATGCATGTCTATGGCTACGTTTATTGCTTGTAAATTTGGATTGCATACTAGGCTGCTGGAAGATAGTTAAAAGATACATAGTTTCTTCGTCTGAAAATGTTTTGGGTCTCATAATACCTTCAGTTTCATTATCCATATTCAAATCCAACAAGTTTTAAAAATATTTGAAAATTATTTTTCAGCCTTAGAAGTTCTCAATAATTATAGCAACATTTCAAACACAAACCAAAATGGTTTGTCCACATTCTAATTGTAAAATTAACCAATTAAAAATAAGTAATTAACATAGAACACACTATTCCAACTCAATCTAATGAAAACATGCAAACAAACCCTAGATACAGCTCCCGAGCGCATTATTTTGATGACAGCTTCTGTTGTTTACATCGGTAGGGTTGTAGTCAGGTTCGTCAACTATTCAGAATTTTCCCTAAAATTAATTCAAAACTCACTAGAAATCTTAAAGAAAGAAAAAAAACCACCTTAAAATGTAATTTAAGAATATGCACGATTTAAAATAGTTTTCCATCCATACCTGAAATAACAATTTTCTTTGAGAAAATATACCAATAAGCACAGCAGTATTTTTATTTACTTATCTGGAACTAGTTCTTGAATTTCGGCAACATTCTAAACTGGGAGACCAGCTGAAACAAACGCACTCTGTTGAATACATTAGGCAATTTTTTATTGAATTAGCTACGTCCTGGGTATCGAGTTTTATCGACCAAGACGTAGTTTCTGACCACAAATCCATAGAAAAGGGAATTGACCAATACCGTTCACAGAATCCTTTATCTATGATCCGTATTCCGTAAGGTGCGGAGTTAACACAACCTGAAAATGTTAAGCAGAGATGTTAAGGACTACCCATCACAGTAAAGTAAGCATGCGCGCGCATCGAAATGAATTATTATGAAAGTACCAATGGCATTTTCATAACTTAAAACACTAACCAGCTCATGTTTTAAATTTATAATTTGTGAATGCACTTAACCTACTTTTTAAGTTTCAAATCTAGCTTATCGTGGACGTTTTATCAGAATATGTTGTGTAGTTACTTTTGTTACTAATGGTTTTACTGGGATATCGCCTAGCTCAAGAAAATTTACTTTCGAAGAGTATAATTGGACGTTGCTTTCAGCTTGCTCATTGGTTGACACGGTCATGTGATTTTGGATACGGACTATGTAGATTCAATTTCCATTTCCTAAGACCATGATTAAGGACAATAAAGATGCGTGGATGCGTACCATAGTAAAAGGATGGATAAGTGTAGCTTACAGACTTTGGAGTGAAATTGGAAAAAATAAAAGGGTGAGATGAGAGCGCATATGAAAGATTGCTGGGCAAAAAATTAACTTTATAAGAACATAAATCATTAATGCAATGTTGAAATAAATGATAATTAAGGTATATAGAAAATGCTTGGAATTGAAACAGAATAAAAGAAGCTGTGATTGACTGCGCGAAAGATGTGTGTGAATCTGTGGTGGCGGGAAACTTAAAAAGAAATGCATGTTGGAATGAACAGGCGAAAGAAGCTGTTAGAGGAAAGAAAAAAAGCATACAAACTAATGATTGCTGTAAAGATTGAAACAACATAAGGGGTTGTGAGCCACAAACAAAGAGAAAAAGATGAATGTAAAGAAAATAGTAAAGGAGAGAGTAAAGAGTAAATTAGATTAAAAGAAGGGGAAAAAATGCAAAATGATTTTGAAGTAAATAAGCTGTTCAAGCAGTGGTTTAAGGGACCGAAAGACCAATGGCATTCAGACTGAATGTGGTGAGATTATCTGAGATGAAAACATAATAAGAAGGCGATGCAGAGAGTATTTTGATCTAATGTATATATGACAAAAATGTAGTGAAAGTATCAGAAAATAGGGAAAATGTTATGAGTGAAATAATTAACAAAGCTGAGGTGTTAAAAAAAATGGCAAAGCTATGGGCATATATCGGATTACAAGTGAAATGCTTAGGTGTTGGGGCCTGGTACTACTTGCCAGATTGTGTTAAGATTTCGAATATTCCTAATGACTGGAAAAATACTGTTATTGTTCTTTTGTACAAGGTCAAAAGACATTAAGTGTGAATATAATAATTGTAGGGCAATTAGTTTGTTTAATATTCCAGGCAAAGTTTTTGAAAGCGTTTTAAATGAGAGGGTTTGTGAAAAAACTGTGAATAAGATTTGGGGTGTGCATTGTGGTTTCATGTCAGGTAGAGGTTGTGTGAACCAGATATTTGCATTGCAACAAGTGATTGAGAAATGTATGACAGTAAGGAAGAAAGTCTATTGTGCATTCATTGATCTGGAGAAAACATACAATCGGATTAATAGTAGTCTATACAATGGAATATTCTGAGAGAATATGGTGTGGATGCAATGATGCATGGTTAGTAAATCCAATTATGGTGGTGTATGATGGAAGTAAAGCATGCGTTTGGGTGGATGGAGCTTTGAGCAATTGGTTTGACATTGAACATGGTTTTAGACAAGCTTGTGTTATGTCTCCTTGGTTGTTTAGTGTTTTCATGGATAAGAGTTTGAGGGATGCTTGTGAGAACACTGTTGCTGTAGAAATGGACAATGTGAATGTGTGAGTGCTGCTATATGCAGATGATGCCATATTTATGGCTGAGAATGAAAGTGACTTTCAGAATGCATTAGGTAAATCGTTTGAATGTTGTGACAGGCAGGACGTATCTTCATATAAATGTCTCCAAAACTAAGGTAATACTTTTTGACAAGGACAGATCAGGAAATGATTGTCAGCTTAGTATAAATGTAAAACTATTAGAATGAGTGAATGATTTTATGTATCTGGGCAAAATGTTCTATAAAAATGTAAGTATAGATGGTGAAATTGACAGATGGGTGAATGCACCTCGAAGAGTAGTTGGATGTATGTGGACTAAAACAAAGAATAAAGTAGTATCGAAAGAGGCCTAGATGGCTGTATATAAAAGTGTGGCCAGCCTTGTTTTATTGATGTGAAGCGAGGTTTTGTCAGGAGAAACACAATAAAAAAAAGGCGAGGTTTGGTATAGACTCGGTCATAAACACTGTGTCTGTTACTATCCGCTTTTTAGGGCTGGTTTGAGATTTAATCTACTCCTGACCTTGTAGCAAGACACATCAGTCCAAATGCTCTCACAATGGGAGAGAGTAGAACAGAGGGATCTGTCTGCCACAGATCTACTTGCTCAAAACAGCTTCAGGGCAGGGTGCCGCCATGTTGGCAGCTCCTGGACGTCCTTCCTTGGCTGTGGCCCTGACCGTCTGGTCAGGAGGGGGGCTGAATTCTTGTAGCGTCATCTGCAGGGGAGTGAGGAAGGGGGACCCCCACTCTCCGTATACTAAGTGGTCGGTAGTGCCTACCTGGTTTCAGCTGGGCATAGCTGGTCAGAACACTTTGAGGAGGTTCCCACTTGGCATTTTAAGGTTAACGCTTCAGAAATCCGTTGTTATACTAAGTTTGAGTTTCTGACCTCGTGATACTGGTATCACACTTAAGGAAGGGCCAACTCCTCACACCTTGGGCCAGAGAACGGCAAGGGGGTTCTCTTGAGCTACCAAGTAATGACAGGTTCACCAATTAGCAGGGGTCATTGTTCAAAAACCAGGGTGGCTACAAAACATATTTTACAAAATTCCCTGACTTTTCCAGGCAACATTTTTCAATTCTCCCCGACTACTTTTTTCCAGTTTTAATGAAGGATGATGACTTGTTTTATCTATTATTGATCAGATATTAAAAAAAGTTTGTATCTACTAAACATAAACAATTTTATTAGTTATTTAAAAAAAATATTATTTAGATATTATTAATTTTTGTTTTAGTGTTTAGTTGTGAAATTAATGGGATATTTTAGACACATTTTTAATTCTCTTTTCCTTATTTTTAGTTGAATTCCCTGACATTTCCCTGTCATCCAAAAATCCCCTGACTTTTCCAGGTTTTCCCTGTATGTAGCCACCATGAAAACACTCACTGTGTGCATTTGAATACGTGGCTCTGCTCATGGGGTACAACCATAATGGTTATAGGACATCTTGTGTATCCCATTAGGGTCGCCACGAGATACGCCTTGGGTGTAACTGCAGCAGCATTTATTATTTTAAAATACTTATTACAATATCCATGTCTAGGTTGGCTTGAAGTTACATTTGATTTATCCCTCCATAGAGTGGGTATAGAAGTAGGCCTACTACATTCATTACCTGAATTTACTTGGATGACAGTTCAAAAAGTTACTAGAAATAGTCACTAATGTATCCCTACGCCAACAGCTGGCATGTCACTTTGGATAACTGTAATAAAAATATATGGTAATGTATGAATGTGATAATAGCACATAATTAAAAAAACTTATAAAAGATCACTGTTTTGTTATAAATGATCAGTGCTGGCAACCCAAAACCTAAAATATGATTTTTCATCTGTCATCCAGGTAAAAAGTTGTGGTGAACAGACTACTTATTTCCTATCAAAGTCAACCTTTTTTACTGTTACTGCACTAGAGTAATTCATTTATTTATATTATCTGACTGGGTATTTACAGGTGGTGATTTTTTTATACAATCCTTATATTAAAATTTTCAGAATGAATAAAAAACGTGACTAATATTTTTTATTTAATATGCTTCTTAAGTTGAAAATTGTCATATAACAACCAAAACCAATAAAATTGACTTACAAATGTTGACTCTCTACTTTTCAGAAAATAAATGGCACAGCCATCTTTATTTGTATTCGACTTGGATTATACTTTGTGGCCATTCAGGGTGGGCAAGAATGTTCATAGTCCATTTAGTATCATCAACAATAAAGTGATTGACAACAGAGGAAAGGAACTTATGTGTTATCCTGAAGTTCATGGAATTCTAAGTAGACTTCACACTAATGGCTGCAAACTTGCGATTGCCTCACGCATAGAGGACATTCCAGGGGCATACCAGCTGCTCCAATTATTTGATATAAACTCTTTTTTTCACTACAAAGAGATCTATCCCATGAATAAAAGAGTGCATTTTTTGCAACTTCATATGAAGTCTGGCGTTCAATTTAAAGACATGCTTTTTTTTGATGACAATAAATGTAATGTAAGGGATGCCAATAAGCTTTGTGTAACATCTGTCCAAGTACTTAGTGGTTTGACAAATAGGGTTTTAGAAGAAGCCCTTTTAAGATTTGAATCCAACCATTTATCTTAAGATTTTTATCTTTTATCTGAAATTGTATTTGCACTACTATATTTTTTTTATGAATTGTGAAGGCTTGAGATGAATAAGGTAATCATATACACTGCGTAAATTTGCGCTTACTAATAAAAAGAAGTATTTCCCTTGAGATGTTTGCCGCAATTTCCTGAGTACAGAAAGACTGTATCCAAGACAAACCCCAAAGCTTTTGATTGTTTTCTCGTTTAGTGTAACTATATAAAGAGGTTATTTATTTAATAATACTTGGATTTATTTAAAGGTCAATATAATATAATTTTAAAATTAATTTCAGCATTTATTAATATTATTTAATTTTTTAATTAATTATGTAAAATAAAATCGGACCTTGGGTCCATGCTTAACTGTGCTAGTTATGTGTTACCACTTTGCAATCATTATTAGTGCGCCTTATTTAACTAATCTACCCAAGGCTATAGCCAGACAAGCAGTAAATTTTGTTTGAAGCACATGACAAACAATGCGGGAATAAGGTGTAATGGGTCATAGAGGGCAGTAAATATTGTTTGGTAGCAGTATTTTAAAGAACTTGCTGCTTGAATAATCAGTCTATATTTAAAGAGCTACAAATACTGCTGTATCATGGTTAAAATTCAATGTTAGGAAGGGCCTTAAATGACTGATAATTGATAAATATTACTAGATTTAATTTCACATAATGATATTCTTCAGGTCATGTGATCTGCAACTGTTACTTTTAATAATTAGTATCAATATTAAAATAAATAATTGTTAATGGATTATAAATACTTAAAAACAATGTAGGAACAGTGTATAATAATGTATCAACCTGAAATAGTTGGGTTAAACCTCAAAAGAAAAAAACAACTTCTCTATTCACTTCTTCAAAAACACTTCCAGCCTCTTTCTTTACAACTGTGAAAGTGATAAGAAGCTGGAAGTGTGAAGAACTGAAGATCGAAGTTTATTTGTTTACATTAAACCCTGACCTAACCATCCTTTTAGGTTGGGCTGGGATCACTTAGATTAGATTATTAAATAGTGTTTCCAAATTGTTATAATATGTATTTTATAAAAGACCTTTCCTATTAAAATTATGAGTTAAAATGTGACAATATATTTAGCAGAGTGATATTTATTTTGCTATTTTATTATGTTTTCACTTAAACATACAGTCAATGTAACAACACTTCACACTCCCGTCTGGCCATGTGCAATTTTTGAAGCAAGTGTAACCACACGGCCTCAATAATTTGAAGGTGTGTTTGTGTATATCATGTATATTGTGATTTGTGAGTGACAAAACGAATGTTATGAGATTGTTTTGATGAATCAATAAACAAATAAACTAGAGGAGCTGACTCAAAATGTGCTGTCAGCATTCCCCAGCTAGAAACCAGGCCAGCGGCCTGGTTAAAATGCGAGGGATTGAGCCCCTGAGCCGCCGACTACCGAACACCATGACCTAGGGGTCACACTGCCGGTCACAGGACCACGTGGGCTAAGACAGCAGGTTCATCAAGTACGAGTTCGGGGCTGCCGCCCAGAGAACCCAGTTCAACGACTGTGCAGGGACTGCCTATCAATCAGACAGGTCATTGGGTAAACCTCACACACCTCGTTTTGTCACTCTCTTCCTAATTTTCTTTAAGTTTTTATATTCTAACTTCACTTTTAACATCACATTTGTATGAGATATAGTTGTAGTATTAATAAACCTATTAAAAGCCAAGTTTAATGTCAATCACGAACCCATACAAGTATTCAATATCCC
>CABFVX010000495.1:161810-172913 GCA_902151425.1 Timema shepardi | reverse complement strand
CCTTATCCTCAGCCAAGGACATCCTGACAGATGACCAGGCCAACGCATTAAAAATTATCACACCAATAGAAAAGTAAATTCTGTTTAACTTGTAAGTAGTTTTAAAATGTGGTGGAGCCAATGCTAAAGAGCATTACATTTTACTTTAAACTTGTATAAGACAATCCACTATCTTTAAAAAAAACATTCTTTTTGATCTTTGTTGTATAAAAAAAACGTAAATGAATGGTCCATTCCTACTAGAATCAATAACTTTTCTTATATATATAAAATTTAATAATACATATATATATATGCTTTATAACATACACCGTTAGGATTGCCAACCTGTATTTAGCTCTTTAGTAACCAGTGAAGGAAAAATTATATTAAATAAAACATTGAAAGGAGGATAGAAGGGCGAGGCCCACACACTTGCCAGAAAATTTTAGGGCTCAAAGTTCACAAATAAAATACAAAGTTATGTAATTTTTGGGGTACTTCACTGTGCTTTATTCTCTTCTGCTGTTATAGGTTTTGTTGTGTTATAATTGTTAACTTTGAGGCCTACAATTTTCTGGCAAGTGTGTAGGCCTCATCCTTTCATCCTGCTTTCAATGTTTTTTTTATATAATTTTTTCTTCAGACAAATTTATATACATCTTTTCACTGTGTACTTTGTACAAAAATTGATGCTACAGCGGATAAAGATCCACTCCAGCCCTCTAAATAGCAATGATTTAACCGATCAATATTGGAATGCAAGAAGACAAATCAAGAATTCTAGTATGCTGGTGATAGAAACTAGCCAACCATTTTTATTTAGTACCCAGTTTCATAGAGAGAGAGTATGCGTAAGGAAGAGAGAGAGATACTCTTGCAATAAATGGGCCATTGAAATACTTAAATAATGTGGTATTTTAATGCACTACATTTATTAAATACTAATCTAATCCCCAACAATTTTGCAGTTTGTAAACTTTTATTTAAACTTAGAAAGAGTAGGATTTTTAAACATGCTGCAATTTTGTTGTTATAAATGGAAATTAATCAAAAGTGAACTTTTCTGCAAAGGATTTAGTAATCAATTAGATCAAAATATTACCTTTTAAATTATTATACAGCAATGACTTGTACAGAAAAATAAATGAACTCATCCAATTTATTTTACTAAATAAGTAAATATTTAAGATCCAAAATATGCTATATTAAAATAAAATAAAATAAACATGGTACCTTTTAGCAAAATAGAGCACAAAATTATATATCATAGATAATTCATAAGCTGAATAATTATCAGGTACAATGTTTCTAAAAAAATATACAATTTTAAATAAAATTATTTACAGAATGTGTACAGATAAAGGACAATGATTTGTAAGTTGAAAACCAATTATTGTGAAGTGATACTAAACACGGTCATGCAACATAAGGTTGTCGTCGACAGATGCATAGGAACACCCATGGCTGCTGACCAATAGATCAAGGGTCGCCTTCTTCTGCCTCTGGTTTAACAACTGGTGGACTAGAGGCCGTATCCTCGATTGCGGGTAAGTTAAGAGGGCACGATGACACTGGTGAGGGTGTGATGGTCACAGAGGGCAGGGCAGAGTCTTCACATTGGGCAGGACATTCCAAATGCACACAATGGAACACCTGCAACACACAAGATGTGAACTTTCTAATACACTGGATTATATCACATATGACTTAAAATACACACTTGACATACATACTTGTGGCCAACCCTTAGAACCAAAAATTATTATATTTATATGGCAAAGACTAAACTCAATTCATACTCAATTTTTAGGTCCCTAATAAACCTCAGCCAGAATCCCCTAACACTACTAACATGGTTGTTTATTTTTTTTGTTACTTGCGCTCAAATAGTTAAATAATCCCCTCATCCGCTGATCATTAAGAATTACTCACTTCCCAAAGTAAAGTTAATGGTTTAGCCTGATCAAAATGTGTATACACTAGCAAGGTTAACCCACCTCAGTTGCGTAGTTAACTAACTCGCTAGTTTCGTGTTGATCTTGACTGCCGAGGACGGGATGATCAAGGTTTGAATCTCGATCAGGGGAAATGGGGGTGGTCTTTCCTAAATGGTTTTCTATTCTACCTCTACGCAAATACGGGTTCACTTCCTCTAACTTCAATCTTCCCAATTACTAACACTTTAGCGTGTAACCCGAATGGGTGGTAAGTAATAAATAAACTAGCAATGTTACCCATCTACATAATATAAAATGAATTATCCTTTTTATCGGTTTTCCATTTTATCTATTGTTTTACTAAGATCATAAAAGCCTAAAAACATCAAATAATCAACTTCTCAAATTATTGCATTAGACATTCAAGCATCCAACAAAATATTGTTGCTTAGACAACTTATAAATAATGTTATTTCAGAATGACAGGGGCAACATTTGATCTAATACAAACTTACACTGTAATATTATTTCATTTTCCATTTTAAAAGTGAGTAGAACATTATTTTGAGTGAAAATCCCCATTTATAAACTAGAGATGAGATGCTCAAATTTTCAAATCCCTTGAATACCATAGTATTCAAGAGGTTTGAGATTCATAAAAATCTCAAAGTACTGTATCTTGAATACATAATGAATACCTTGGCTTCAAATAACAGATTTAAGTAGTACTAGTTGGTAAAAGGAATTAGTTGGACTTGTATAATTGGAAGAGTAACCACACTAAAAAAAGGCCAAAATTGTATTAATATAATTAATTTACATAAAGTGAACTGGCTTTGTTGTTTATGGCATAAATACATGTCAAACAAAATAATATTTGTCAGTGGCACCAATAAACAAATTTTTTGTTTTAATTAAATTTTAGATATTTTCATTTTGAATAAAAATCTACATTTTTAAGATTCAAGGATTCGAATTTGGATTTGAGAAATATAATACTTGACTCATATCTTTCAATTAAATTTTAAATATATTCACTTTAACTAAACTTGTAGGTTTTTAAAGATTCAAATTAGGAGTTAAGATTTTGATTTAAGTAACAGATTTAACTCATCTTTATAATCTTTCATTACTATTTAAACTATATTTTATTTTTGACTTATTTTGTAAGAGGAATTATATAATACAAGGAATAGTGATTATACCTCATTAGCTGTGTTATGTGTGCCAACAATGCGGATAAAGACGACAGGCCTTGGCTCAAACCTGAGTGTCTGCCAAGACTGGCATATCTCTCGAGTTTTATCAGCAACAACCTCCCAGTCCCACATGTTCAAAGATACCTCCACATAGTAGCTATAGCTTCTGCTATCACAATCCCACAACAACAATCTAGGTAAACAATACACACATATCAGGTAGGACAAATATTATGCAAGGTCGGAATTTTCCTTGTTAAGACAGATGTAAGTATTTTACTACACAAATAAGAAAATTAGAACCAACCCAAACAGCATTAATGACTGTATTTACTTAAATACAATATGATGGATTAGCTTCGATGACTGTGACCTGAGCTTTTCAGAAGTTTATTGGGGTGAAATGTAATTTTAAAATTGATTTATTATTTTTCTTTCTAAAATACACTTGTATATTAAATATTACATCAATTTTGTATCTAAAATTGTTTTTTTATTTGATTTTGAGAAAGTATCATGTACAAAATTTACAAGCTATAAAAAGTCTATTAATACTTAACTGACCACTGAGCAAACTCAGTTGCATTATATAGAACTTCAAAAACAAAAAAAGTCTCAAGTTTGTATTCATTTTAACCTTAATTATCAGACAGGTGTTGTGGTTATAAAAAAACATTATTTGACTAGTCACGTAGTCTAAAAGTGTATATAGTTAGCAACAAAACACTTGTTGAAAACTGGCAAACAATTTATCCAGCATAGTAATAAAAACTATTTATTTGGCTACTTCCAAATATGGGGACATTTAAAATATAAAATGGTTTTTAATAAATGAGAAAGGGGTCTTAAAACATAAACACTTGGCTTGATAGTGCAGAATTTACCTCATAGAGTGTATCATGTAGGGCTGTCCCAGCTGCACCAAAAGAGCACCACTTCCAAGCTGATGGCAAGTATATCCAGAGTCCCAGTCATAATTTTTAGTATCTCCATTCAATAGAGCATTGCGGCTGCGACTTACACCCTCAATAACAGTCGCACTTTTATCGATCATAGCCACATTTTCTTTAGGCACTGAAAATATAAAACAATATATATATTTGAAAACGGCAATCAAATCAAAATCAAATATTTCTTTGTGTTAGTAAACTTCTGTCAACTTTTGAATACTTTTTAATTTTTCATAATGTTTCACTATAAACTTTTAATTGGTTGGATTAAATATTTAATAAGAAATAAGTTGTATTATTAATACTACAAAAGTAATAAATAAAATTATAGAATATTAGAAAAATAAATCATCTTCCTCTGGAAGTAGTAGTAATCACCACTACTTTCTGAGAAAGATGCTATAATTGCATCAAAATATTATTATTATTATTATTATTAGCACCGCGTCTTACTACCCGTTCGAGTTATACGCACTTAAGCTAATGTGTAATGGTAGGGTGATTGTGAGATGAAATGGAGGACTTACAGTTTAACGTGGGATCCGAACCACGGCGGAGGCCTGGCATTCCCCACATTCACAAGATGTCTTGTCAGAGGTGAAGGAAGGGTTTGGTAATCAGATAAATCTGTACCGGGACCAAGGATTGAACCCCGGCCGCCAGCACAGAAGTCTGACACCTTACCCCTAGACCGCCAGGTCACCATCAAAATATTGATGTGTATGTAAATATGTGTTAGTGTTTCTACTTTTATTTGTGCTCTATATCATTTTCCTAATATTCTATCATTTTATTTTATTTACTACAAATTGTTTTTGCTCAATGCAGTTTGTTTCATACATAATACTATAATTGATAAGTCATCAGTCATGTTTCTAGTATTCTTTTTATGTAGAGTTAGCCAAGTTCAGCTAACATATTCAAATTAGGAACATATGCAGTATTCCATACCTCAGCTCAGTTGGTAGTGCATTTGCCTAGTGAAATAAGAGTCATGGGTTCAATTCTTTGCATGGCTGAAAAAATAATTATTGGGGAAATGTGACCTCTGCTTTCACAGGGATTAATTAACAGTTGGGGGACTGGGTGTTGTGTCTGTTCTAAAATAAAAGTGATTTGTTATTTTTATGCTCATTTAATCAGTTGTTTCAGAAAGTGTAAATTAATAATCAATATTAACATAATATTATGCTAAAATAAAAGTAAAGGGGAAACTGTTTACTCACCCACAAGTCCTTTTGCCAGCTTCACTTCTTTGTGTGTAAACATGGCCTCAAAAGACACAATGTGGAACACTTTGTTAACTGTGTTATTTGTACCCACGATACGTATATATCGCACCACTCGAGATGGAAAATACAGGTACTGCCAAGAACGGCAAAAATAGCGAGTGTGATCAATCACTCGAACCCAGTCCTTCTGATCCATTGATACTTCAATGTAATAAGAATATGATCTGTAAAACAAACCTTGGTTAGATGATATTCATTTTAAAATTCAAATAAAATGTTGCTATGGGTTTCAAAACAAATAGTTTTTGTCAGTATAGTTAATAATGTACTATTTAAGTTGATTTGATTGAGAAAGAAATTTTGAATTTCAATTATTTTAAGGTAAATTTAGAAAAAAATAAAATTTTGACAAACTAAAAGTTCATATTTAACACTAAATCATCATCTATTTGTTTTGTTGGGCAGAATAAAACATCAGTTCAACAACTAACATATTTTGTATGAAAGACACAAGAACGAGCATTTTTAATACAAAACAAAAAACATTTTTCAGGGTTTTCATCATTTTCTTAATACAAAATTCCTTGTCTATGCCAGAAAGATTTTTTTTTATAAATATAGGTTATTTGAAGTCATGCCAATGGAATTTAGAACAGGATGATTTGATTATGGAGGAAAATGTAGTATATAATCTTGTAGTATTTTCTGAAATTTCCTGTGTTTTCCAGGTTCATGGTTGTACTGCATTTACTTGTAATGACTTATAAGGGAGGTTATGCATGGCTCAAATCGTTTAAAAAAACTATGAGTTAAAACTTTTTACATGGAATTTAAAGAATACTTGGCAGCAATCCATTTAGACAAAATTGTAGTGTTAAGCTTAAGATGTAAGTTTTGTATTGGAAATGGATATTAAAATCAAAAAAGTCTTAATGTGGACCATTCAGGATGAAATATGTTCACTATGGGGGCTACTGGGCAGGGAATGCCCTTTCATTTACTCACTATCTTTATTTAGAATGAAATAGAGACCCAATAATTTACTTTTATTTTAGAATCACATCTTCCTTCCGGTTCATGTTGTACATGTTTATGTACTAATTACGCTAATGAGTTAGGGATAAGGAAGCTTGAATTTAGATTAAGTAAACCCACATTTGTATGGATGTTGGAAAACCATTTAGGGAAAGATCCCCCTCAGTACATCTGACTGGGGTCTCCCCATCATTGGCAGTTTAGTCTATTACGAGAGTGACACCTTAGACCATGTGGCCACCAAAGCAGGTAAGAATGTACTATTTTGTAACCAAAGTAATGCACTATTCCTATTGTATTGTTACTACCATTACCTGAGGTCCCTATCCCATAGTAGCATCTTAATGTGGTTGACGATAGCTTGAGTGCCTAACTTGATCAGTACCCCATGATCACCAGTCTCATTGATTGCATGTCGTGTATATCCTCGCTCCATGTCATAATTATGGCTATCGCCATCAAGAAGTGCGTTACGCATCTCACCTTGCAAAACTTGTGTGCCATGACGAGCAAGTGCTACATTCTCTTCTGGCACTGAAATAGCAACAAAACTATTCAAATTTTAAGTTATACATTTGTTTAAAGGTTCCTCATTTAAAGGTCTCAAAATGGTGCTCCATTAAATCAAGTTTTTAATATACAAAAATGTAACCAAAATAAATATTGAAGAGTTGATAAAAGTGTGACACATTTAAGGTAAACAAAAGTAAAAGCAAGCTGATACATATTTTAATCTAGACCTTTATTTGTTTATCTCTTAATTTTACTTAGCAACAATCAACCTGAAACTGTTTATAATTATTAACTCTATAATTTTGGAAAAAGGTACAGGAAAAGTGGATAAAAACATATAAAAGAGACGAACTCAATATAGCTTTTATAATGAAAAGAAGAACAAAGTTCACACTTTACATTGCTGCCAATATATATAAAATTTGTAGCCCAAAAGTGCAATGCGGTAGGTATAAAAATATTCCACCTATTCCTATTCTGTACTAGTTCTATCCAGTCCACCTCATCAAACCCTACCTCTTTCAGGTCAATTCTAATATTATCCTACCATTTGTGTCTAGATTTTCCCAATGGTCTCTTCTTATTGGGTATGCCAGTCAATATTCTGAACATAGTTCTAGATTCATCCATTTGCACTGCATGTCCTGCCTACCTTAATCTACAAGATATGATTATCCTAGCAATGTATTGTGATGAGTACAGGGTATGCAACTCATAATTATGTAACCTCCTCCACCAATCAGCGTCTTCATCCCTTTTAGGACCAATTATCTTCCTAAGCACCTTGTTTTCGATAACCCTAATTTTTTCCATCAAGTATGGTAAGCGACAACGTTTCACAACCATAAAGAACCGTTAAATTTGTTTAAAATATTCCGAGTTTTACACTTCTTGACAGCAGCCGAGGGGTTAACAATTTACCGATCGAGTAATAGCATGTATTTCCAGAGTGTAGTAATCTTTTCCTAATTTCCACTGTGATATTGTAGAATCAATGCTCCGTGTCTTACTACCTGCTATGATTACATTAATATTTACTACTTTATATAAATGGGGTTAGGCCCAAATATGACAAGACTAATGCCTCTATCCATGTTCCCACCTGTGGATTTATATTGTTAAAATTTAAAGGCATTATTTACTTTGTCATTTTTTAAATTTATCCAAAGTATTTTACGTGCACTTTCTGAACCAAATAATCAGCACATGACTTATAAACTAAATTAAATCTAGAACAGACACAACACCCAGACCCCGGTCATTAATTCATCATTATGAAAGGGTAAACCCACATTTCATCAATGATAAATTTTTCGGCCATGCCAGGAATCGAGCTCGGGACCTTTAACTCAGTAGAAAGACACACTATTAACTGAGCTAAGGTGTCAGAATTATTTATAAAGCCAAATATAAAACAGGTGTGTTCAACTCACTAAGTGAACCTCTGTAATGCATGTCTGAGTTGCGGGACTGGATCTGCTCTTGAATGGCGTCAAGGATAGTGTCTGGGCTGACAAGTTCAGTTGGGCGCACCACGGTCAGCAGATCTGAAAGTGACATGAGTGGGAGTCGCACCACACTCATCATTTTGCTTGCATTTTCTATATCAGGGCTAGCATTGACCCACTGACACACTGCACGAAATATCTCCACTTCTTGGGCGTAGAACGAGTCTCTGCTCAACAGCTCCTTCACTGCATACTGCAACATAATAACATTTATGTTTGGATAGAGGTTCAAATAATTAGTTTGTTAGACCAGTATAACAAAATGTAGTGCAAACTTATCACCAACCTTCAACTGTTTAAATAATTATCATAGCATAAAAGGTTTTTTATATTTCTTAATTTATATTTTATTTGATTCTTACACAAGAAGAGTTATCATAAAAACAATCATTGAATACATTAGCCGATATTAATATTAGTGTAGGATATAATTGTGTTTCAATCAAGCTACAATTATTTAAGAAATGAAAACATATATTGTGTGTATAGTTAACAGGATTAAAATGAGTGACTACTAATTCAAACATCAGCTTTTAAAGTAAGCCCTGTAAAAATTTAAGTGTTTAACTCACCGGGGAAAGTTGTAAGAAGGAATCATGGTGAATAATCTCCAGGGCATGGCGGTCCATGAAAGTGCCGCACACCTTGGTAAGGAACTGCAGTTGATATAAACGTGCAGCATCATAGATTATACATACATTGCGTATTTGTAAAATATCACGTAGATAGTCTGATATAGAAGCCTCCAAATCCACAAACCCGTACTGGTGAGCAAGCCCAAGGACATCCAGTATCACATCTTCCTAATGATAAATAAAGTTCAACACTTGAGCACATTATTTTATTTATTTGTGTTTTTTCTCAAATTATTTATTAATTATTTCAAAGCAATAATGTAGGCCAACTCAGTGAATTAATAAAAATGACTGCATTACAGAAGTGACTCTAGACTACAGCATTCTTTATACTTGCCCATGGAGTGGAAGAAAAGCCGTTGGCCCCATGGCACATAAAAGAACCCGGGAAGGTATGTGAAAATACCTTTCCTGGCAAAATTGGTCCTCCCATTTCTTTATCGCTCATAGAAATTATCGTGCGCTGATATAATTAGTTGGTTCAGAAAGTGCATGCGAAATACCTCGAGTTAATTAAATACTAGCCCATAGCGAAAATTTTATATTATAACAAACTTGCCTCTTTTAGATGACATTCTAATGAAGTGATTTTGTAAAGTCAGGAAAATGACACTCGGAGAAAGATTTGAGCTATGGTCATTTGGCTTTACATTCTTGTAACAATTGCTTATATACTACTTAGATATCCTACATTAGTAAACTTGAAGCTTTATATATACTGTAACCGAATAGTTCAAGGCTCCTTAGTCGGACCCTTGAGTTTTAGGCTTGATGCAGTCTTGATGATTTTACACTTTTCAGACTGTTCATAGCGAAGACTGCATAAAACTATTTGAATGACAACAACCTTATTTAAAATGGTGGAAAAAGTAAGTCAATGTTCTAGCAGATGAAACAACAATACTAAAACAATTGCCAGTCAAACACTACAACCGACACCGCGAGAACAGCGCACGGCTGGTTGGTAGCCTTCATATACACGGTGACCAAGACCTCTTGAGCAGGGCTTAAGAAGGCTGCAAAGGTATCCTTCAGGACTATTCAAACAGATCTACACTTGGTCATGTGATTGCCAATGCAGCTATCAAGGGCATGAGTCAAGGCGATGCAGCATAAGTGGACTATTCGGATACAACCATAGTTAAATAATAAACTGATAGAAGGCGAAAGCAAATAGTTCAATTGGTAGTGAAGTCTACTCATAAATTTTGTTAGCCAAAATTTGAATCTCTGTCAGGGTGTCTGTTTTCCTAAATTTACACACTCACTTTATAAGAATGTCATCTCAAAAGAGGTTTTGTTTCAAAGCTTGTACTTGTTGAAGAAGTATGTATGTTACCTTGAGGTTCGCCAGGGAGATATGGCCAGTGTAGATGTATTTCAACAGACTCTTGAAAGCGACCAGTGATGTTCCTTTCAGCTCAATCTCTGTTTGCTGAGACTCCCGCATTCCTCCAAACAGAAGCGCCCTACAGTAACACAATAACCACAACACTTGAACAGAAACATCTCGAGCCATTCTGGGTTGATTTGATGATTTACCACTTTTACTCTAGTGTTTGGAAATATTTAAAAAAAATACCCATTTACAATGAATTTGGCATAAGTAGGGTTTATTTTTTAGCATATGGGTTTGCTCTGATTTTGAACGCAGGATTACAAAATACCTGCCATGAAAACCCCCCAAATACACAGTAAAGTCAAGTAATATGGAACCTATATAGAAAAATTAAAACAGTTTAGGTAGGGCATTCTGTATATTTCTTACTGTGCAGTCAATTAAATTTCCATTATCTTTAAGGAACTCTTTAATTCACATAAGTAAGCTAGCTACAAATAAAATATATAATAAGCCTATGTAAAAATTCTCAATGAAAGTCAAAGTAGTTATCAGAAGATCAGATCCCCTAAGCCTGGGGTGGGCAACCCTGTTACCAATTGCCACAAACGGAGAATTGACCATAAAAGTGTGGCAAATATGCAGCTCTCACAATAAAATAAACCTTTTCCTTACGTCGTGTGCTGGTTTAAACTTGATATTTTCCAGCACATCATTGAAAGTATTCTGCTTTTTAATGGGTAGTTGACGCAATATTGGATGCCGTCCTCCCC
>CABFVX010000495.1:92307-161746 GCA_902151425.1 Timema shepardi | reverse complement strand
CCCCCCCCACTCCATTTCTCAGCACTTCGTGTCATCTCTGTATTCAAATAAAAATGTTGTCAAATTTTACGTTAAATTGTCTTACACTTTCAGTTTGAACAATTAGCATCACTTGCATCCGAGGCAGTTGTAACTGAGTAGTCAAAATGTACATATTTTGAATAAACATGTAAAAACAGTGTGTGTTGTTTTAAATGTTTGAGTGAACAATCTAAATTCTCATTTTTTACATGGTGTGTTGAATTTTACTTCTCAATTGATAAATCTGTAGCTAAATTAAAAAATATGTTGCCCACCTCTGCCCTAAGGTATTTGACCCTAAGATTGTTATGTTTGTGATAAGTATGAAAGTGTTTAATCTTTCCCTACCAAGATTAAGATCAAGCTAAGCAGAACATCATAAGCAAGTGTTTGTGGGACAACAAAAATAGTTAAGAATGAATACAGGTAGGTATCGTTTAGAATGTAATTTTTTTTCAGTGGTGCACCTAAGAGGAAGAAAGCAGGGCATCCCTCTCCAAGATTGTAAGTGAGTATAAATCTATAATAAAAGCTTAAAATGTATTAAGTGTAACTATAAATATAAAGAGGGTATTGAAGATATGTCAAGTACATACATTCTAAGGCCTGCCTTATGATTTAATTTTCAAAAGGCAAATTATTAGGTTATAAGTTATGCATTAAAAGTGTCATTATAATTGAAAATGGTAAAAAAAAAAGAACATACCTCAGCAATAACTTGAATACGTCAATGTTTCTCAAAGTATATTTATGAATTTCACTATTTTTTAAAGTAACTCAAACGTGATTGGGTCCTTGTTAAATTACAGTTTAAACTCTTTACTAATAAATAAGTTTGTGATGTGAAGTCTTATAACCCAAAAAGGTATTAAGATGTGATAAAAAAAAGAGGGTATATGGATAACCTGAACCGGTAGTACAGGCAGTGTACAAAAAAAATACAAACATATTTATGAGCCTACCTACTTGTTATAGAAAAAATATATTAGTTACCTAAAATAGTCACTGCGTGCTGCTAGAATAACTTTATGACCATGAAAGGGTTGACCATCAACAGTTAATATGACATCACTATATTCATCATTTAAATAAAGTTTGCCAATGTGTTCGGATAAAAAATTGATGTGTTCAATTTCTCCCGTAGGGGCATTGGGGCCCAGATGGTGGTGACTACTCATGCTGTTTATGAAGATATGCTTCCACTTTTAAGAATCTGGTAAAACGCGGAGCGGCAAGATAACTACTGTATTAAACAAAACAAAAAAAACATTAGAAATAGGCTTACTGCACAAATTTTTGAAGAAGAAAAAACAAACATTGGTTCTTAATATCAACATTTCCATATTTGTACATCAATTAAATGTTAACAGCTATAGTCTAACTTGCCCAGAAAATCTTTGTAGAATCAGCCACACATTCAAATGATTTTTTTTTATAAAGATCTTCGGCCATATAGCCTACTTAATGACAGCTATAACCTTATATACAATCCGACATTTTACTCTGTTTACCAAAACAAGTATATACTATATAATATAATGAAGGCTACAAATTTGGACTACCCAGTGGCATTTTATAGAACTATTATTTTTTATAAAGTAGATAGATATACATTAATTTATCTTTTTAGAAAAATATTAGAAATAAAGAAAGCAGAAAAGAATAAATAAAGATTTCAAATTATACTAAATATAATCCTTTCATATTCCCAACCACATACAGCAAATATGTATTGTTTGGTTAAGCTTTGACAAAGGGCTAAATTGTTGACTTATTTCATATTCTACAAATTGGAGATTGATCTCCTACTTTTAATTTATTTGTATGACCGACTGAAGACACCTAATAAATTTTTGTAAACTTTTTCTACTATCCTAAAGGTTTAAAACTAATTGGTTTCGATCCACGCCAATACTAGGATGTTTATATATGTATGAGTCACTTGACTCTTTTTATAAACCAAATAAAGAATCAATCAATCTAATGCGATAATATACATACTGTTAAGTGGCAATGATTCAAGCTTAACCAGCTAAACAGACACTTTTCAAATATGAACATAAGATATTTTTCGTCATCAAACTTTCCTAGCATTTTAATTAGCTGGAGCTGCTTAATATATTCTCATCACTTGAGCATTTGTTCACGTCAAAAGGCTGCCTGTGCACAGTGTGTAAAAAGTTAAATAGACTGAATTAATTGCGTATTGTTCATTAATATTCAGCTGTGAACGTTATACTTAAAAATAATGTGTTTCAACTTTGTATGTACTACGAGCTGTGCACTAGTAGGGATCAGTTATGCGTTATGCATGAATAATTGAAAAACCACTAATAAAATTATTTGAACGGCAAGATATTCTCCAATATGACTAGAAATATTTATTGTTATAATAGGGTTCTTATTTTTAGAAACAATTGTTACTCATTTTATTACATTTTGAAGAACTTTAATCTATTATGTATTTCTGAGTATTAATTTGTCACTTATAATTTCAATAATAATACAAGCTACCCTCTCGCATAAACGCTGACACCTGGGTTGGCTAAACTGCGGATAAGCAATTCCAAGAATTATTTAAATTTTATTGCTATAGTTTTGTATTAAAATAAACGTTAAAATAATAATCTTGAGATAAAATAATGTGTTCAATAATTTATTTAGCTAGATTTTAACTTAAAATCGTGATTAAGTTCAGCTTTTTTCCAAACAAAATAAATTTGAATTCAAAATAGATCAACAATGGATTCTCAATCTAACAATGAGGTTATATTAAAGGTAAATAAAATTATACATTTAAATTCATGGCATGTCTAGTGTCAGTGGGAAATTACAGTTACCAATTTTCTCAATTTAATATAATAAACATACACCTGTTTACATTATTTTAAATACTTGTTTAAGCTCAACACACATGCAAGGTCACACTAACCCAGTGCCTGCACAGTGCACATATGCAAAACAAATAAATTAATAATGATCAAAGTATTACTATTGTCTGATTTAAAATGGAGGTTGCATGTACTGTCTCCTCTTATGTTAAATTTAACTACCGATCATTAATTTTTGTATTCATGTGCTGGAATACTAAGCATATTATGAAATATGAAAATATCAATAAATTCCCACCTTAATTATGAGATAAAGAACAACATACTTCACGCTGTTTATTTATTATTCAGAACAAGATTATATTTTATTTTAAGATAGATTTTCAGGTCCCTCAAAATTTAAACTTGACCCCTTAGATCAATAAGCTGATGCTCTACCAGACAAACAGTAAAATATAGGTTATTTCTCATGTTTTGTTATTAATTAAACCTTTAATTTAGCAGGTTGAGTATTGTAATGAATATTACTGTCAAATGATCTCGGCAGCTGCTTCAAGTGTGCTCCGTTTCTCCACCAATGTTCAGTTTCGCAGCAGATGCTTCAATCTCATGGGGGTAATATTACCTTATAATTTTAGTCTAGTAGAGAAGCGAGGGCAGCCATACATACTTTCTCACCTTAGAAGGGGTGAGACGGGAGGCAGGATAGACTGGGCCACCGGCTTTCTAGTAGATATCCCAGTGGGCTGGTTTGATTTGGGCTTATGCCACTACTTTGGTAAAATAAAGCTATCCACTCAATTCTAAATAAGTGATTTTATTACACTTTAATTAAAAGTTCCAGTGAGGGTACAAATAAAACATCATTTGTTAAGATATTCGATGTGAAACTGTGCAGGTTGTTGTTTCTAGGCATTATTTAGTGAATAATGACTCTTACTAGCTTTGTATTACGATATACACAAGTGGGGGTGGAGGATCATTTTATGAATTTAAATAGTTCAAAAATAGGCTCCCAGATATTGTAGCCTATAACAGTTTTAAAACATTTTTGCTCATATTAGTATAAAGTGGATGCTGCTGTTTTAAATGAGCTGAATTTATGATTTATCTGAATTTGCCTTGAGATTAAATGTAGGCCTACTAATAATAAAAATATAAATACTTCATCTTAAAATGAAACATGGCGTCAGTAGTATTTATGAAGGTATGTTAAGGGCCATCAAATTTGAAGTCTCAGGATGCTTGGAACATGCCAATACACTCCTGTGGGAAGGTAGACAGTTGATACATTAACATTGTGGTCACATGTCAAGTAAGAGACATTAAGCATATGAAAAATTGTGAAACAGTCCTAGTGAATATTCACTACAGATAAATTTGTAGCGGCGCTATAGTTAACACTAAATATGCCGACTACATGAACATAGGAAATATACATGATAGGTTAACACTTGAAAGCATAAGATTCAATAGAATAATAGAAGAATAGAACAAAGCAAGCATTTACAAGGTATACATAAGAGCACAATCCATAATTTTCAATGTTGACCTATTGAGTAGGTCAAAATAACTAACATAACAATAAAATAAAAATTGACAAACTCATAGAATGAACTAGACGTGAAGCACCATTGGTTTAGTACTACAATTAAACTCCGCGAGTGTTATGAACTATCGCCCCAATCTTAAAAGAGGTATAATCATATTTCCTAGAGAGAAAGACAATACTGAATTTATTTTAAGTTACTCGCTGATGGGAGACATATATTACAAACACAATACAGTAGCAATAGTAAATTTGTTGCAACACATATCTAATGGATTATGACAGGCGAGCAGGGCTGAGTCAGTACCTACTCAACTCGTAATACAAACAATCCTATTTTAAGAGGTGAGAACGATATATGCCAGTGAAGCTATCGTGACCTAATTGAATTGGTTACATTAGTTTGTCTATTTGTCCTGGTCATAGAAACAGCGGGCAATCATCTTAGAGAAAGTTGTCATTCAGGATTCTAGGCCTCCATACATTATAGGCTAGCAGGTAACCAATTAGCATAGCCAGGTATCATGAGTTAAACCAAAGGTGCCAACCACATACCAAGCATGGGTTATAATCTATCAACTAGGTATCATGCCGCCCCTTAAGGGAGTCAGACATGAAAATCAAATAGGGTGTGGGCCTAGCAAGAAGGGCAGTAACAAACCCACAGGTTGCATACCACAAACAAGTGAACAACTATGCACTAACATCTAATTGAATATGGGTCACACCAGAAGGGCAGTAACAAACCCAAAGTTGCACACCACAATCAGGTGAACAGCAAAGCGTGAGGCGCCAAGGTTCCACATGAATAGTTAACCTTTACCTAACTAGGTCTTGACATCGGGCTTGGAACAACCTAAATTCTCCCTTTCCCACCTGATGGCACAGCAGACCACAATAGGGTTACACAGATAAAGGAGTGAGACACTCTTCAATGAAACCACTGGTCTTAAGGAGCAAGCAGAAAAACAAGAGATATGTATGATCTCTCGTGACATGCTGAACATGACATTGCCAATGAAAACCTAGCCTGATTTTACATTTAAATAGTTAATAAATCCAAGAGTGACAGACACTCTTAACTTGTCAGAAAAATCCCTTTTAATTTACGTGATAGAACTTAAGACTCCTACTCCCTTCTAAAGAAAGAGTTTATAGTTTACGGCACATTATTTCCGTCTGTCCGGCGAGTCTGATGGCACCATCATTGTGACAACAATGTCTTGATGTAGAGTAGATCGGAGAGACGTCGGTCATTGAATATTAGATTGGAACTGTGTTTTGTTCCCAGCGGACCGAGGTATTTTATACTGGTTGAACAGACGAGCCATGGGCGGGTGGGGGCTAGAAGCACCCCTCGATGTTGAGAACAGCACGTAGGCACCTGGCCATAACATACACACCCTCACGAGCCATGTAGAGATCCAATCAGTTTGTTAGATAGTTTAGTTGAGTTAAGTCTAGAGTTGAATGGAGGCTTGTGTGTGCAACTCTTCCTATGGAGCTGTTCTTACCCAGCAATGTTCCCAAAGCGTGGTATGTAACAAATTATGTTATAATATTAATATATATGTATAATTAGATATCCATATATATTTTATTTTGTGAAATGATTTTCTCTAGCAAATTTAGTTTGTTCGGGCCAGGACTGGTTAGCCCGCTACAAATTATGAAAGCTAATGAAAATATCATAGATTTCCTCCTAATTATTCCTTTATTTCTACCACAAAAGTGTAATTAAGTGCATATATCTCACACAGGCAGTAAGATTGATGGGGTGGGAGGAAAGCGGGGTAAATCAGACTTTAATTTGTGTGCTCAGATCAACAGCAATTATTTATATTAAAATACCCCCACTTATCACTGAAAAGTTAGATAAATTTGTTATAATAGTACCAACTAGGCATGGGCATTTTTAGGTTTTTGGCTTCATTCTTGTGGTGGTTATAGTTTTATTTGTATGATTGTGTAATATTTCAGGTGGACAGTACAACATTAGCAGGTGAACAACTTGAGAAGAGATTACTGGCATCTATAAACTGTAAGGTTAGCTGTGTTCCTTGTCTATATTTAATTTGTATAAGACAACAACTTACACTATGAATCAAACAAATATAATTACATGTTAAAATATTATATTAGAATAATACTTCAAAATGGTAAACCTATTGGAATGAATGTTGACTATTTTCCATACAAATTAACATTATCTGTAAATAATTAAATGAGATTTTTTTAAATATACGTAGTAATTAATAACAAACAGACAACCAAAGGTGCAACAGCAAAATGGCATGAGAGAAATGTTGAGCTGCTGTATTAAGTTTTTCAGTTCTTAACAAAAACCTGAAGCCAAACCAAGCTCATGAATTGTATTTGGACAATGGGTCGAAGGGAGCTTGCAAACTTCTCGTTAGTTTTCCAGAGCTCGCCCAGAGTAGTAGGGGAAACATCAAAAGGAATGCTCACAAGCTTCTGTTCATCAATCCTGTGGTCTGAATGAGTTGAGGCTTTGGGAATTGCCATAAAAAAATGTAGTATTTATTTATAAGTTTTTTTAACCTATTTCCTGAAGTGTACTTTTGATCAACCAAGGGATGCAAACTCCCAGCCAAGCTGCTCTTGACAAAAAAAAAGCTTGAGAGCAAACTGTAAACTGTTCATGAATATCTAATTTTTGTCTGGCCACACTTTAATGGTGTAGTGGGCCTTACTAAGCCCAAATAAAATCACACCTGTAAGGGCTATAACTTAAGAGGATCAACATCCATGCAGTTTTATTTGGCTGTGATTTCATTTGAATCTCAGGTAGTTTCATTTATTACCAAATTACTATTGAGTTAGTCTGCATCTGAAAGTGTATCTAGTATTTATTTTATGAACCGTTATCAACACACTTTGAATTATGTTTACCCTGGTTTAGTTAATTCATCAAGACAATAACCAACCATTAAAGCGATCAAGCACTGTACATAGGTCATGACCATAACATGTACAATCTACTATTTTTTGTTTCCAGGTTACACCACCGGGGGATTCCCAAGTTTCAAAAATTGGATACCATTCACAGGATTTTGCCTCAATGAATCAGGTAAATCAGCAATAATTATATTTAACCAAGATGGGCATTATTTTGAATTTTATCTCTTAAAAACATGCATATTAAAAAAATGCACATGTCAATCATTGGTCTATAATATTAATGGTCCTATATAGGCAAACCATGAGGAGGGCTATTAATACCATGGCACCAGGACTTTTTTTTAAATGTAGTACATTATACTAAATATAAAATGAATGATGAGCAATAGAATTCCTATTCATACTATGTAATAAGTCCAGCCCACCAACTGATGTTTCCTTTCAAAGAACTTATCAGTATTTGGTTTGATTCAGTTTTTTGCCTTTGTTTTTAACTGTTCAAAAGTTTCATGAAGTCAATTATTTTTTAAATGAAATTAAATGTGACACGTAAAGAGAGTTGGGTAATGAAATATGTTTAATTTAAATTTTAAGTATTTTATTTTTTGTGTATTATGTCAGTGTTCATTTATGTATTAGTTTGCATACATTACTTTAGTTTTGTAAAAGTGACCAACATGTTTAGAAAAATGTTCAAGCCTAAGTCAATTATTAGTGTAATAGGGGGAAGATTTGGGTCCTCGCCATGGACATTTTTTGTGCACCTCCTCCTGACTGAAATAAGCATGTCCTTTCTCTTGGAATAAACTCGCCCCTTTCTAGATTTATTTTACTTCCTTCTGGTATTCTCGAATATTAAATTGTAAGATGTCTTTGTATCAAATTACAAATAGCTTCTAGAGGCATCGAATTAAAAAAAAATTTGGCAGTGGAAACCCATACAAATATTAATGAGGCATTTAATTTATTTTTGTTTTAATCCAGGAGAAGACAATTCTAAAGGATTTATTGAAGCATCAACTTTAAAAAAAAATTGCCCGGGAAAGACCACTTCAAGTACAGTATCTTATATAATAGGAATCTAATTTTCCAAAAATTTCCAGGTGAAGGCCACTCTAAATAGTTTATAGAGACATTCAAATATCAAAAAGATTTTTGAAGTGGACCCTCAATACCAAAATGGTTCTGCCATCATTGGATTCAAGTAGACTAAAGAAAGGAAAGGGAGTGTATTTTGCCCCTAGTTTCGAGCCCAGTTTGAGCATCTGGCGATTCTCGTCCTATAGTTGATTAGGTTTCCATAAATGTTTGTGTTTAAATGAACTAAAGAGTTTTCAAAATTTATATATATTTTTTCATATTCACAATATACTATATTAAATTGAATACAGCACAATACATTTTTCATCTTTTAAAAGTAAATTAAAATATTGTATTTATTTTAGAAAAAAAATAGTCTCTTATTTCTCACTTTACAATCAGAACACCTGTCTCGGTGGCATAGTTAGCCAACACACTGGTTTCGTGTTGAGCTAGACTGCTGAGGATGGGGAGATTTAGGTTTGAATCTTGCTAGGGTTAGCTGGGAGGGGTTTTTCCACTCTCCCTCCACGCAAACGCGGATTCATCTTCTCTATATTCAATTTTTTCAATTCCTAGCCCATTAGTGTAAATAGTACTTTTTAAGCATATAACCTGAACGGGTAGTAAGACACGGTGCTAAGTTGTTGTTTTTTACAATCAGTACAGTAATTTTAATATGCTATTTGGATTAAACAGCTATTACATTGATTTAATTTTTAGCTATTATTATGGTCAACTTTTGACTTCACATAATTTTCCTTTTTACCATTTAAACTTAATAAGATTAAAATAGGTTACACATATTTATTAGATTATTTTGATTGGGCTATTGAACATGCACTTTTTAAACTTGCAAATTGTATAAGCATATTACTTTCTATATGCACTTTTATTTAAATAGGAAGGAGACTTTTTGACAGTAATAAAAACCATTATTAACATTTTTTTTTTTAAATAACACAAATAATAGAATTTTAGCTGTTGAACTTCTAAACACTTTCTAAGTACCTGTTATTTTAATTATAAAAGCTATCCTTAAAAAAATGATGGTGTGCCTTGTTAATTTTAGCGCCTTGTTCAGTGTGTAATGAGTTGAAAAAGGTTGGATATCGCTTCGGTGTTGATTGTAATAAACCAACACTCAAGTGACAAACAACTTCAAATACTAAACTAGATGTAACTATTTAAAAAATGCAAAACTATGGATTATTATTTAATTAAGGGATTTATTTATCTTTCCATGATCAATGATCAATGGTGATTCCTTGGTTTACTGGCTTAGTAACATATTTCTCAGATATTCTAAAAAGGTAATAATTACTTTGCACAATTTTTCCAAGGTTTTTGGCCTAATAGCTAGAAAAAATCATAAAATGCCCTTTCTTAGAGGATTCTTTAACTAGGTAAACAATTAAATAAATCATTTTATTAATTTGCAGGATTCAGAGATGGACAAAGATGAAAATAAATTTGCATCAGATCCCACCACAGAAAACAATATACAGGTACACACCACTATGAGACTCGTATCAATAAAATAACGCATACTATTTTTAATCATAACATATATTGCACACTAAATTCCAATGTATTATTCCAGATCGAATAAAGGTTGAACTTAAGTTTGCTTATTTATAATTATTGCATTAGTTAGATGAAATAAGTTATGAATTTATGTATATAGCCTATCTCGTCCATTGGCGAAGCATGATTGTTTTTATTAGTGGAACATGTGAATTACATGTTTGACTTTAACCTGGTATTCAATCCCCCACTGTGATTTCCCGTATCCTAAAAAATGTTGGCGAATTTCCTTATAATTCACCCTCTTTATGTTTAAGAGACCTTTACTCTCTTTGAGTTGTAAGTCAATATGTTGATGGTTTTGTGATGTTTGTTAAAGAATAACTGGATAGATGCAGCCTTGCGAGACTGGTGAAAAAATAAATGTGCCAAAACCGTTTAAACGGGGTTCAAAACTTATTGGATCAAGATGGAAAATATGTATATGAAGATTGTTACAAGAATAATATAGATTTCAAAATTAAAGAATCTTTTAAAAACCATTCTACCTATAGTTTACTTTAAAACTGTTCCAAATAGCAATACCTATGTTATAAAATATATTTTGATATATTATATAGTTGGTACTATAAAAAAAGATTAATATGGCGAAGGACTTTTATTTGGATTTTCCAAAATTCACCAATACCTATCCTATAACTATAGTTTGTTTTCAGTAAAATTGATATAATGATCTAGAACGGTATATATATTTAAAGAAGTGTTTTATACACATTAAAATATTTTGTTTAATTAATATTAAGTTATGTAATCTCTGTGATAAATCTGATTTATTTTTCCTGCCTACATTGTAGATTATGTGTATCATAACTTTAAGTGACTATACAGACTGTAAAACAATCTTCCTGAATAGTTTATTCATATTCATATTCTCATAGTAAATCAGTAGCAAACAAACCCACTTAGATGGTTGAATGGTATAAGGCGTCACTCTCACAACATATGCAATAGGACTGTCAATGACAGGTAGATTGGGGTTTAAATCTCGGTCAGGTGAACCGGTACTGAAGGAGTTTTTTAATCAATGGTTTTCCACTCAACATTCATGAAAATTCTGGTACACTTCATCTAAATTAAGCCATACTCATCTATAAGAAAAGTGTAATAAATAAATAAGCACATAACCCCAACAAGTAGTAAGAATAAGCTAAAACATTAAAGTAGCAACCAAAATTGTAGGCGAGAGTAGATTATTTTGTTCTGTTTATTTTTATGGAGATCGGCTTGGATAAAACAATCCGTGTCTTTTATTTGTGCCATTTTCCCCCATCATAAATAACCTAAGACTTCTGTAAAGGAATTTATGTGATAATGTACAATTTAAAAATACATATATTTTAGGCTACTGGTGTGCTTGTATGATAATTTATTTTTGTCATTGTGTCTCACTATCTTTTTTGGGTTAGTACACATGTTGTATAGTTGATTTATGGTAACATAAAGGTACCTTTCTATTTATTATGACTGTCCCAGTTAATTACTAGTATCCCAATTTACCTACACGCCATATGCTGTGATGTTAACATAATCTGCCATCCCCAAGGCTCAAATATACCTTAGTGGGGCATTGGTCACTATTGTAGATCAGATGAATTTGTAATTGTACTGTATACATTAATAATATTATTTGTAAAGGTAATGCAAGGGTTCAAATGAATAAATTATTTAATCACCATAACTAAACATAAGTTAAAACGACACAACATAGGCACATCATTCCTAGCCACCTCCTACTGATGTAATACAGTTAAGGCGAGCAGATCTTATCAGTAGTGCTTGTTCTAGTTTTCACGATGTCTCCAAACATGCTAACAGCACATCACTCTAATAAATTACACATATCAATAAAAAGTGGCATTCAAGTAAACACCATTATTTAACTTATTGTGGCTAATGAGTCAAGTCATTGGCATGCTTGTTCAACTATGTTTAGACCACTATGAGGAATCTCCTTTTATAAAAACAAATAAATATTATATTGCGTTAAATAAAATTATGTTTTTATTTTGTTGAGAAATAAATATATTTATGTTTTTATTTCTAATGCTTCTTTTGTAGATTAATTAATTAATGATTATCATAGTTAATACAACTTTCTTTCACAATGAAAATGTATGTTTATCCTAATATTTATTCAGTGAGTTGTTAGATGATTTTAAATACATATTCAAACTTACTTTACATTTAAATATAATGTGATAAAACTACTTTAATAATAATTTTTGAGAGGGATTAATCAAACTAACTATTAATTTAATTAATATGTGATCTTTGTCTGCAGGATCGGTCCTGATAGCTGAATACAATTCAAAATAAAAAATGACAACCTGGACACGGAAAACAAACCCGAGACCTTTGGCATTGCACGCCAATGTTCTACCAATGAAACATTCTGGTTTTCCTCATATCCAGGGCTATCTATCATTAGTTGTGTTGAACTAGTGAAAGATATCAATGGTATGAGATTTACAAAGTTAAAAGTCCCGAATTCATTCTATGTTCAGTCCAGGTGGTTGTTTTTCACATAATTGAATCCAAACAACCATTATATTTTAATCAAATACCATTAAGAAGGTTTTTACAACTAATCTTTAGTACTGTGTTTTATTTTTCTCTATGATTTTGAACTTGTTAATACACTCTACACACGATAGCTTTGAAAGAATGAAACACCAAATTTTAAGTATTTCCAAAAAAGGTAGTTTTTCTAATAATCCCATAGTAAGTGATTGCAATTGTATTGTTTGTTATTTATATTTTACTTATTATTTATATTTAATGTCAACCAAACAATTTTGAAATTAAAAGTTGGTCTAATAACCCTTAAAAATGTGAGTGTAGATATATAATTGGTTGAAATTGGAAAGTAGCAAGTTACAATACACATCCTATCATTACGAATATACCCTGAACAAAAGTTTTCCATTACATTTACAGTTAAAATTTTCAAAATATCTTTTTTGTAGGTATTGTTTCAGAAACTTGAGGAAGTATTATGTGCTGTAGTTAAATTTGGAGTCTTTTATTGCAAAGTCAGACAATTTAAAAAAAAGTGGTCTATTGATTAAATTATAAGTTCAATTTTATTTAGTAATAACAACAAACATTCTGTTTGCTTTGATTCTCCATTTCAACGACTAAATACCAGGTTGATAGTATGAAGTATTTATCCAACAATAGGTACCCAGACTATAGTTGTATTTGCTATGACAAGTTTATACAGCATTAACACTTTTGATAGATTACCAAATGTATTCATTAATGACCTACAGAAATAACAAACATGCCATGTTAGCATTGAGTACACTCTACTGATGGTCTTTTCAAACATACACTGTTCAACATTTCAGATTAGATCAAGCCTTATCATTCACAATACCTAAGATCTTCATAAATTCAAGAGGTAGTGAGTGACACAAATTACTAAACCGACTGATGGGTGTGTCTAATTATTTCATCCAGATCGATGTTTACAGTTAAACATAGCTATAAACCTCCTTTAGTCCAGTCTATGTTGCCAAAGTATTGAGTAGGTCTGAAGATACCTTCCATTTTTAAATAAGTCTTTTTGTCACGACAGTAAACTTTTTTTTTTGTTTGTTTGAGACTGCTGTAAAGAAAAAGTTATGTTTATAAAACTCAAATTTGTGATTATGTTATCCTTAGTAATATCAATAACTTCATTTTCCTTAAGTATTCAAGAACCGCAGTTTCGAGAAGTTGTGTCAAATGTTATAAAACATTACTATCATGGTTGTGTATTTATTGTCTTCTCTAGAAAGTCAACTACCAGTGAGTTTACATTTTATTTTACATATACTTGTTCATTAAGATTCTAGTAGAAAGAAGAACCCTTTAGACAATTAAAACTTTTTATGTTGTTGACAATAATGATTAGTGGTGATCAAATACTCTAAGGCAGGGGTCCCCAATTTTTTTTATGGAGGTCCGTTTTAAAAACTCAACATACTTCCGTGGTCCGGCAAAGCTCTAACAGTGACTCGAGTTCAAGCCCTATAGGACTATACTGATTAAAAAACGTGATTTTCTTTCCTTTTAGTTATTTTACTATCTATTATTGCTGACCTTCATTGTCTATTACATGTCCATCACCAAAATAGCATCATTTCTTATGTTTATCGCTATCTCGTCAAGGTACTTAAAAATGTATCTGCGGAGCTTGGTCTGGTTTGGTATAAGATGTCACTCTCGCAATGAACTGGACTGACAATGCTGGCGAGATCAAAGATCAACTCAATGGAAGTACTTAGAGTGGTTTTTCCTAAATGGTTTTCCACTCTACTTCCATACAAATTAGGGTACAGTACCTCTAAACTCAACCATCCTCATCTCAAACACATTAATATTATTGGTTCATATGGGTACAATCCAAAGGGGTAGAGATGTGGTGACAAATACAAAATTGGTTAATAATTTTATATTGGCTGATAACTTTTGTTGTTGTTACTTAGACTATAATTATCAAAACCATCTAAATTGAGGCTATGTACTAAATTTGTGTAACTTACATGAATCAAGTAAACAATGGGTAGACTTAATTTTGTCTCCATTTATTTAAGTTAATTATTGTTTCTAACCAATTATAACTATTTTGATTAGGAGCAAGAATGATTTGTAAATGAGCCAACTGTAAAAAAGATATGGTAAGAACGATATGAAAATGCAACAAAATATTTCTTATAACATTCTGTAACCCAAAACATGCATTTCATTCAAATTTTTGTCACAGACTTGATGAACGAAAAGGTTGTATGGGAACTGGAAAACACCTTGATGAAGCTTCAGCTGAAGGTGACATCCCTTTCAGTGCAAACCATGAATTACTCAGCAGCATTCCGCCATTGCTATAACATCCGTCCATTTTTCATTGTCCTTTCCAACGATAACATTACAAAACATTTTATGCAGGTATGTGCTTCACAATAAGGACAGCACAACATTGCTTTGGCACAACTTTTTTATTTATTATTTGCAATATTTAAAGTGCACTTTCTGGACAAACTGCTTATATCAGCATATGAGAATTTCTATGAGCGAGAGCGAAAGAGCCTGCCAATTATGCCGGTAAAGGTATTTTTCACATACCTTCCAGGGTTCCTTTGCATGCCACGATCTAAATGGGAATGACGGCTATATTTCCTCTCTGAAGGAAGTTGTACCATGGATTTTTATCGCTCAAGAAAAATCTGTCGACCCCGGCTGGGTTTTTACCCAGGAATGTCGGGTCCTAAGGCGAGCAATTTACCCCAAGGCCACCAAGGTTGGCCATTGCCACAAGCGATAAAGTAATATTTGATGGCTGCACAGTTTCTGATGATTCACAAAGAATGGCACAGAAATAAATATCATGGTAACAATATTTTAATACAAGTACAATAGTGTAAAAGCCATAAAGGAAATTAAAATACATCCTTTTCCATCCAAAATTTAATCAAGGAGATTACATAATAATTTTCTTTTGTTGATGAAGAGTTAATTCTTTTATAAATCCTGCATAAGGAACAATTTTTTTGTGTGGACCGTATTTTACTTTCTTTTTTTTCAGCATCGCATCTTACTACCTGTTCAGGTTATACGCCTATGTACTAATTACCTTAATGGGTTGGGGATTAGGAAGGCTTAATTTATATAAAATGCACCCACATTTGCATGGAATGAGAGTTTAAAACCATTTAGGGGGAACCACCCTCAGTGCAACCGACTGAGATCGAACACCGATCTCCCTGTTCTCAGTGGTTTAATTCAACACAAGATTAGAGCGTTAGACCACATGACCACCGAAGCTGGTTGTATCTTAATTACTTTAAAGTTATCCACATATTTACACTAATGAGGAAGCTAATCTATAAATACTGTACCCATATTTGCGTCAAGCAAGAGTGGGAAGCTATTTAACCCTGAAACAGTCGTGCGGGACCACCATTATCTCACATGGTTTGTTTTCCATTCTATTGAGCCCCCACCCAACATAATTTGCAGCCATACCTTCGTGTAGCTTCCTAGCTTCCTCTCCACCTACTAAAGGCGTGGTTACAGCTCAGCTACCTCTTGGCAGTTGTTGAGAACACAGTTTCTTGGGTCACTGTGACTTCATGCGACTGTTTGTGTTAGTGTAAAATTCAGGGCTTCCTATAAAGCTCATATCATGTCAATTTTGGGATAAGAATGCCACCCATACCTCCCAGAAGTAACAACTGCCACATAAATTCCAAGACAATGCAAACGTTGTGAGAAATGTCCATCAAATTCAGGAAACAAGACTTTCCACACGTGAATGTTGTGCCTAAAGTACATTTGTGAAAATCATGGGAAGCCCACGTGTGAAGAGTGTCTTGAATATGTTTGATGCTGCTGACTTAATAAGAAAAAGCGACAGTCAACTAAAAAATACAATATATTTTTTTATTATAGTTTTGTTTTGAAACTAAAATAAACTATATAATTTAGTATTGGATTTTCGTTATAGTGATCACTTTCTATTAGTGTTACTGTAAGTCATATATCTTTCCTGTAAAGGGTTAAAAAGTTACACATGTTTTAGAATAATATTGAAAAAGATAAACAAAATCATGAGTTAAAATCAAAGATTAAGCCCTACCAAAGAACACTTAGGATTTTTTTTTAAATTATACTAAGCTATTTTGTAATGCGTAAGTTATTTGTTTAAAAAATTAATTGTTAAATGATCAAATTGGATTTAAAAAAATGTAAAATAAAACATTTGAAAAAAGGGGGTTAAAATACACAACAAAAGTAAGGGTCGTGGTGACTCCGCGTGACTGCATTAGGTTGCAACGACTACACCAGGGCTAAGAAAGACTACACTTAGTACACCTGACTGCCTGGGATTTGAACCTTTATCTCCTTGTAACTATCAAACCAGACAAGATGAACCAAACATTTAGTGTACATGCCTAATGATGCGGTTGAGTCTTGATCAAACATTCTAAGCCACTCTTAAAAATTAACCATTTAATATCAATAGCCAGATGCTAAAATTTGGCAGTTTCTATTTTAAAAGGAATTTTGGCATATTTCACCTGCATAACATTTGAAAAAATTCTTAAATTATTTTAGTTATTGAATGCTTATTGTGTTGTAAAATGGTATTACTAGAATACCGCGTACAGTAAAATACCTTTACACCATGTTGGAACGAATTCACCCTGTTAGATTTTGTTAGAATGGGTTATGTAGTAATGATGGAAATAGTACGCAAATGGGTGGAATTCTCTACACTTTTTCTAAGTCATACTATGGAAGATGAAATATTTTTTACCATTTATACACACAATACAAAGTTCCCGATGATAACTAAATTAATATTGTAAAACATGTGTATAACAATTGCCTCTAATGTCTCTGATATGGGTGCACCTTTATGCTATATCATAGAACAGTGGTTTCTAGCCTGAGGTTGTTAGCAACCCTAGTCGAGGTCATTTTCTGGGTGGGATCGCGATGCTTGTTGAGGTTAATGCATTAGCTTTACTTTTTAAAGTGATTATAATGCCTATATAAAGATAAATGTATGAGGTTAAAAGGATAAAAACTTTTGTTTAAGAGGTAGGGCCTATTTATGTGCACTTTCTGAACTAAGTGAATAAGCGAATTTATATCGGCACACGATTTATAAACCAACTTTAATCTATAATTGACTAACATCCAGAGCCCAGGTCGTTAATGCATCAATGTGAAGGAAAATATGCGCAAAAAACAAAAATCTAACGCCTTCCCACACATGTCAACAAATTTACGTTCATTGACTATTCTTTCAAATAATTCTCATTCAGAGTTCGGAGATTATCTAAAAAACATAATTTAGTAAAAAAAAGAGTGAAAACTATATGCTGAATATTTTCTATGATCGTTAACTACACCCGAAAGTGCTGCTAACTGGTTGTTCAGGAATCTTTACCATCCAGCTTCAATGGCTCAGTATATCATAGCTTATCAAACTACTTTTGCAGATTATTTATTTTTGGTTGCTGGCACAACTTATTAGCACTTTGATTATGTTGATGATAAAAACATTTTCAGACATAATTAACCAAACAAACATATATTCTAGTAATTTAAATACTAATTAATAGCTAAGATAGATCAAAATGAGAACATTTAATTGCACAAGCAACCAAATATTTACATTTATCTAATTCACCCTCCAGCGGTCAGCTCTTTTACTTTTGATGAAAATCGACAGAATAACACCATTAATATAGTAAAATGTTATCAATGTGTGTTGTATTTTCTAAAAGATGGTCCTAATGTCCACTCGTAAGAAAATCAAAGTAAACTATTGGTTCTATAATTAAATGTAAAAAACAATAAAAGAGCTTAAACTACTGCTTAATACAGTAGCCCCATGACTTCTTTGGTGCTGACTGACAGCTTTGAGAAGTTACCAGACCAAATTATGTATCCCTACGCCAAACCGAATGATCTGCAAAAACATGTGTTTAGCAGCTGTCACTTCTGACAGTCAAAATGTAGGTACATATCTAAATGTTGACAGTCAGAAGTCAGCTGTGAGCTGTAAGTCAGCACCAAAGAAGCCATGGGGCTACTATATTTAGAATGATACCAGTATGTAGATCTGTACTTCAATCTCACCACATAAAAATAATTTTGACTCCACTGGAGATCCAAACCAAAATCTCTTAGAAGGAAAAGGTGGATATTATCATAATCTAACATTTAGGTTTTAAAAGACTCAACTTTGACGTTTATCAATAAGCTTATAAGAAATATTAATTAATTGATACTCTTACCATTACATTATATTTAGCGTAGTATCGCGATATTGTATATTACGACTCTACAGCTATGGAGGAGTATTCAGATTACATAGCTGTCGATGCTGGTTTACCCAGGAAGGGGTTTTAGTGAAAATGACAGTTTGTAAGGGCTTACTAAGGCGAGCTTACCTTGCTCAGTTCCACTAAGGTGTAGCTTTAAACGGGCTTAAAAGACACCATAGTGTAATCGACCAAGGTAATTTAGTTATTTTTCAGAGGAAACAATGTGAACTTACAGCTTTATAAAAATAATCACGCAAATGATGCCACATGTGAAAATCTCTTATCGACACAGAATGGATCTTCCTCCAGTTTGCCATGCCCTGGTTGGATGATGTTCTTGAACGACAGTGACATATTGGAGGAGGTGTTCGAGCAAGTCTACGTGCCATTCAACTGTTTATTTCTCGTGGTTCACGTTGAAGGCACCACTTTACTACTGACCGAAGTTTACCATGTGTACCAGAATGGACCGTTGCATACTTATCCATACGGCAACTGGAGCCTCGAGTCTGGACTAAACACGTCACCTCTCAAATCATTGTATAAAAGGAGGAGACACCTTCATGGATTGGGGATAAAGGGGACATCAATAGATGTAAGTTTAAAATCCCTTGTGCAAAAAATAAGTCTAGTAGGCCTATGTCTAGAACGCATATATTTTTTAAACTATTTAGTGGGGCAGCTATGACAATTTGCAAAATAAACAAGCGTGATGGTATCCATTTTTCTCGTTCTGTTTACCTTTTAATCATCGTGATATTATAACAGATTCACATTTTTTCACCTCGCCATTTTTTGACAGAAAACGAAGAGAAGGAATCGATATAAGGGTTTCATATCCCCGAATATTTGAATACGTTTATAGCCATAAGAGAGCCTTATAAATTTGTTAATACGGATAAGTATTACAATTTAGTAAACTTCTAAAAATATTTGTCATTTTAAAACTAGATGTATATATTTTATGAAACAATGAGGATCAATTATTTGCCCCTTTTGTTTGTTTAATTAATGATAATTAAAATCATAATTTGTCTGTGATTTTTTAGTTCCCCTTTACTTCCCTCAGGGTAGTAAAATATTTTCTTTGTCATATATTAGAGCCATATAAGTTAATTACCACTTTCATAACTTAAGAATGCCTTACATTCATAGATATTTGTTTGATTAGGAAATCCCACTGCCTATTGGAGCTTTTCTAAACTCTCTTTATTATAGGTCACTGGTCATGATTCTTGAACCATCGAAGTGCGTGCAACCTCTTAGAGAAGGCGGGAAGTTAACGCACTACCCTGCTCCCCACTTTTTAATAATTTAGACTTACTTTTTGAGGTGAATGCGCCAAAGATATGAAAGAAAAAAACCCATCGGTCTTAGCTTAAGTGACTATTTTTTCCTTGGTATTTTTTAGGGACAGCCACTTTAAAATCATTAATGAGAGCCGTAGATGGTAATTGCCATTTAATGGTACATAAGTCATATAGTCATGTTTTTTTTTAAAAGTCAGAATAAGTGATAAATCGGCCTACTCGTCTCTGTCTATGATGCTAAATTTTACATCGGAACTTTTTAACAACTGATTTGATTAATGCATTTTTATTTAATTCATATATATATTTTAAAATGCATAGTGTATCCGAAAAATTGCCGGCAAAATCAGTCTGGGAAAGAAATATTATTTTGGATATAAAAACATATAGCTACTATCACTAGCCCCTAGATACAATCAACTCACCAGCCAGGTGTTTGACAAGATATGACAACACGCAATCATTTTTCTCGTAAGGGTACATCATACTCACACTCACACTTACATTCTGTCGACTCAGCAACATGATATCGATTAATTTAATTCACACAGAATGGCTTTAAACTGCACATTTTAAAGTGCTCCCAAACCAACTCTCTTTTTCGACACCATTTTGAAGGTATTGCAGTTTGTCTGTCAGAGGCATCATTGTTCACCATTGTTTATGTAACTAAAACGAAAGTAGTTCACGGCAATGCATTTGTTCGGGAGTTGTTCTAGTAATTACTGTAAATATTAGGCCTCCACACAGTGGCGTAACTTTCTTTAACTGGGCCCCTCGCCAGAAACATTTTGTCCCCCCTGACCTCTTTAATTTTTGAGCTATTTTAGCTAGCGTAACTAAGAGGTTGGAATATGAATAAAAATAAAACTCAAGTTAGAAATATGAGAAAATTACTATTTTACTTTATGAACTGAAAATTACATGTATTATTACTGAATATCCATCTAGCATTTTTTCATATTGAGTCAAGTCAAGCTGAACAGGCGATTTCCCTTCTGGCTTTTTGAGAGGCAAACAATGTAATTACTTCATGTTGGTCGAGGCCACGTGCTCTTTCACATTCAATACTTAATATACTGAGAGCACAAAGTCTTTGTTGACTCATGATACTTCTTAAATAGTTTTTTATCAACTTCAACTTCAAAAAGGATCTTTCAGCTGTAGAAAGAGTAACTCGAAGAGTAAGAAATAAAAGAAAAGCAGTACACAGATCTGGCAAGCTTGATGCCAAAGTGTAAAGTTCAAGAAACAATAGACCAGCTAACTGTCGTACTGATGATTTATTTTCAATTTCACTTTTCAAAGCTGCTCTAAAATTACTGTTAACCTCGTAGGTTAAATCATCACTATGGTCTTATTCGTATTCCTTAACCAAGATGGATGATTTTCTCAGTCACTTACTCAGCTGTTGCTGTTAGAAAAACTGTGTGTGTAAGCACTGTAAACAAACTGTTAATGAACTGCCTACTTTTAAATCTATTTTTATTCAACTGTTAACTATATCCACTGTATAGGGCCCCCCGTGATGCGGGGCCTGAGGGGGTGTAAGTTAAGTCACTGCCTCCACTCCATACCAAAATAAACGTAAAGTATGCGCTAAATTTATTTTCCAAAAACCAATAATAGTTAATGTTCAAAGTAATCAATACTTAAATCCTATTGTACCAAGCTCTCGTGGTATATGCAGGCTATTCTCTATCATATTTCCTGCACCAGTGTTCATCACATCACCACAATCAAGAATAATGCTTCAGATTGCAGTGTCTCACAGGCTACTGAATGTCAATCAGAAGGAATATCGATTACGCGCTCTTTTACCCTCCTTTCTCTGCCAGCTAGACCACGAAACTCATGATTAGATGAAGTTGGTGCGCATGATTTTCCTCAATAAAGAAGACGTGTGCAGGAATAACTATTAGTTGTAACACAAGTGATATAAATATAGTATTTTGGTTTTAAAATGGTTGAATCCCCATTTAAAATAAATAAAATATTAATCATAATGTGCATAGATAAACTCTCATAATGATAAAAAATAAACTATACTCGTAATATCGTAACTTCCTTCTAGCAAAAACCCTATAATATATTTATTAATATTATATCTGATTATACGAAATATTATATTAAATATTTATGTTACAGAGGCCCCCCATTACAAATGTGAAGACGAGCGAAAATGGAAGCATAGAAGTTGGTGGATTTTTTGGTGAAGTTTGGAGTCTTCTGGAAAAGAATTTAAATTTTACGTAAGTTACAAATCCATTATTATTATTATTATTATTATTATTATTATTATTATTATTATTATTATTACTATAGTATATCACTGCTCATCGTATAAAATCTTCTACCTCAACAATTGAATAACTGAATCAATAGCTTGCTGCCGTATACGTCATTGTTAGAGCACTTTAGCGGGTGTGTCGGAACCATTTTATAAGTACCCATAAGTAAAAATTGTGTCTATAAAGTAAGATGAAGGTGATCAGCAATAAATAAAGGTAAACAACCATTTTCTTTCCAAAATCACTCAAATTATTTTTATTTTTTATTACCTAACTTTTTTTTATTGTTAAAGCCAATTTTCAACAATGACTAGGTCTAATACATTAATTAATGTCCATTAATAGAGAAATCGAAAATTTCAAATTAAAACAATTATAATTTTAAAATTAAATTCTTATCACTATTTGTTATTATTTATCTTCTATCGTAATCTGTTGACTATAGTGGGCATTTAGAACGCTAAGTATGGCTCCAATATCTCTTCCATTCAGCCTCCTCCTCTCATATTACGGCGACCCAAGATGAAAATTGGGTGCAATATAAATGGGGAGTTTTCTGTTTATTTATTTATTTGTTTGATTTTTTACACCACGTCTTATCGAACTATCCGAATTTATATACATATGTTTTGGGGTAGAGACTAGGAAGATAAAACTTAGAAGAAATTTAGCCAGGCTTACGGGCAGTAAAAGTGGGAAAACATTTAGATAAAAAAACACTCTCCGTACACCCCCCAGGATTAGAATCCTGACTTCCCCGTCACTAGAAAATAAGACTAAACGAGCATGGCGTTTAGTCCGTGTGACCACTGAAGCGAATATTGATTTCTTGTTTTTAAAAACTAAGTCATTTTACAACAATTTGTAATAATTTTGTTTTGTTTAGCACAACATTCTACCCTGCAAGAGATAACGCCCATGGGACATACGAAAACCACTCTTGGAACGGGATCATCGAGATGATTCGCAGTCATGAAGTGGAGGTGGGCGTGGGAGATTTCTCCATGACTGCCAGGAGGTTGTCTGTCATCAGTTTCACGCGCCCACTCCTTTGGACAAGGTGCACTCTTCACCTTCTGGCCGCAACCAAGATACAGTACAATTCCCATAGGAAAGGCCTTATCTGACAGCTAGGAAAGACTTATATATACGTCAGGTCACGTCCATCATAGACTCTGCCTTTAAACATGAGTGAAGAATGACCATGGGCACGGGACGAATCCTGGATGGCTCAGTGGTAAGAGCATTGGCGTACTAAGCCAAAGGTCCCGGGTTCGATTCCCGTGTCCAGGTGTCATTTTTAAATTTTCAGAATATGATATCTAGATGGAGTAATTACTCACTAAAAAGCATAAATAATAAGCTTTGTCTATTTGATTCGTATTATCAACACCTACAAGTTAACAACAATAATGCATTAAAATGTTATCAATTTTGTCTGCAAAAAGATTTGTGTTCTCTAAAAGCCCTTCCAATGAGAATTGGACTCTGTTGCAGTTTCAACGTGTTCATACGCGCTCCACCAGACGAGTTAATCTGGACCAGTTTCCTGACCCCCTTCTCGACTGGTCTGTGGTTCATTATCGGGGCAGTGATACTGATAGTTGCTTCATATCTCTCCGCCCTCAACTTTATCAAGAACACCATATTTGCCCAACAGACGGAGCAAGATATTAACTACTCTTATTTGGATGCAATATTTGGCATTTTTGGAGTATTTTGTCAGCAAGGTGATTATTGTTAGAACGGTATTGAGTTTCTTGCAAACTTGTGTGTTTTATTTGTTGTTTTTCCCATAGATTTAACAAGAATGGGGTTTTTAGCGACTGGTACCAGCTGATTAAAGTAAGCTCCCCCTCTAATGAATTATCCTTCTGGCTCCAACCAAGATTATAGCGGAACCACTTTAGAATCTTAACAGATGACAGCGGGAGTTCAAAAGTGCAGTAGGTTGGCATTTAAGAGGGGAATATGGGCTTTGGGAAGATCCATTACGCAAACACTTTCTCTAATAAAATGTATTGAACATCTTTTAAGATAGAAAACTATTCTTTTCAATATTTTGCGATAAAAACGTGTAGTTAAAAAAAACCTGTCACTCTCTTAGTAATTTTAGTAAGAATAATTCAATAAAATTTGTGAAATGATACATTATGTTTGACAATTGATTATTTTTTCGTTTCTAGATTAGAAAGCCAAATAAAGGATGACAAAGAGACGATTTAATTTATCAGGCAATTTCTTGAGGGCACATAATTGTGTTTATTTCTAATAAATTATTTCATTATAACACAAACACACATGTTTTTGACAATGAATTTGGGTGTGTTGGGGGAACCTTAAGATATAGTTAAATGAGCTAGGAAGTATAGGCGTCATTATCTAAAAATATATTAAAAGACAGAACGAACCAATTTTCACTTTAAATTTAAAAAAAATATTTTATGCCCGATAAACAACACGATTATTATAATAGCGGTATTATTGATTCTACACGTGATTTAAAAAAGTTACCTTATTTCATTTATGCATTGCTCCAAACGAGCATTTTCATTTTCCTAATTAAAACAATTCATATTTTATTTTACTGAACTGAGAATGCCTATTCAAGCAGACGACGCCCGTGGTTGAAACATGCTGAATCTTCAAACTAGGACATTCTACAGTCCAATTTTCGTTTGAAGGATATTTTAGAAAATACAAACCTATTTATCTGCGGCCAAAAATGATAACACCCGCTTCGGTGGCCCCATGGTCTATCACGTGACTCTAGCAGTGGATTAGACTGCCAATGACCGGGAGATCGAGGTTCGAATCACGGTCGGGTATACTGAAGGGTTTTTCCAAAACGATTTTCCTCTCTATCTCTCTCTCTCTCTCTCCCCCTCTCCATGCAAATATAGTTGCACTTCCTATCAATATAACCTTCATAATCCCTAAAATCATTAATTTAATTGGTACATAGGAGTATAACCCGAACGGGCAGTAAGACACGGCGCTAAAAAATAATAGTTAAGAAATGACCTTACCGGCTAGGGACACCCGAGGAATAAAATACAAGATTATAATAATAAGGTACACTTGAGTGTGTGCGCGCCGCGCCGTCCATCATAATCTTGGTCCGATCCGTGTGTGGCGAAATGTTGAATCGAGATAGTAGCGCATTGTCGAGATATTTTTTTTGCCGAGCATCCGGAATGTTCGAATCGTGATAATGTGTATTTCGTGTGTGATCTGCCTGAAAGTGACCCCTTACCCCCACCCTTCCATTCCCATCCTAACCCTCGACTCCTGAGAAAATCTTATTTAGTGTGCGTGTTTTGAATTTGTACCTTTAACTCAAGGACCATTGTTTCGTTTACCGTGCTCTATGTCTCAATACCCGTTCGAGATTTCCAACTAGTTACACTCATGGAGTAGAGATGAGTAAGAGCTAATATAGATTGAGTGCACTCTCATTTGCACAAAGGGAGAGTGCTAAACATTTTGGGGAAACATCCTAGTTACATCCTGCCGGGATCCAAACCCCTACTTCCCTATCACATTCAAACTAAACTAGACGGGACTGATTCGTTTGACTGCATGTTCACCGCTCTGACTCAGAGAGGTTCCAAGGGGAATAGAGTATTATAATATCGGAAAGAGCTATCATTTACACGGGACAATGTGTATGTATAAAATGAACACTATTGCACCCGGCTGCTATAAGAATGAACCCCGACCCTACAGTAATGTGATGAGGATCTAACGCCATAGACCACTCGGCCATCGTTGTGGGTGTCTTGGTAAAGTTTTAATTCTTACATGGAAATAGTAACAGTAATTGTTATTCTCAATATATAAAATATTAATACAGTCCAATTCCTATAAAGAAAATCTTATCTGACAGTTAGGATGGCTCACGTTATTGTACGTCAAGTTATGTAATTTGCGGCTGTCAATGTTGATAGATATTACCACTCACTTCAGTGGTAGAATGGTATAAGGCGTCACTCTCGTGATACACTGGCCTGCTAAAGACGGAGAGTTTGGAGATCGAATCCCGGTCGAGCCTACTGAGGGTGGTTTTTCCTAAATAGTTTCCCACTTTACTTCCAAGTAAATGCGGGTGGATTACCTCTAAAATTCTTCCTTCCTCATCTCTACCACATTAGAGTAATTATCATATATGTATATAACCTGAACAGTAATTAGTAAGACACGGTGATAAAAAAAATATATTGATATTATCAATACCTATAAAATAATACTATCATCATAGAAGAATGTTATCAGTTTTGGTCACAATATATATATATTTGTATTTAAATGAGGCCCTTCCTATGAAAATTGGATTGTATTCGTCGTGTAATTTGGCACCAATGTCGGACTGAAACATTTTTGCTGAAGGTCAGAAGCTGACGCCTCGTTCGGAGTCAAGTCGGGTGTTGTTCTTGTCGACCCATTTGACTGCGGTGACCCTGTATGCGGCGTACTCTGCCTCCTTAATCTCGTCTCTCACCAAGGAGGTCACCGTCCTGCCTTTCCAGGACCTTCAAGGACTCCTTCAGGATGGAACTTATAAATTTGCTGTCGTCAAAAAGACAGCGCATTACAATTATTTTGAGGTATGTTATGTATGTTGAATCTATTATTATTAGCACCACGTCTTACTACCCGTTCGGGTTATACGCACTTACGCTAATGTGTAATGGTAGGGTGATCGTGAGATGANTACCCGTTCGGGTTATACGCACTTACGCTAATGTGTAATGGTAGGGTGATTGTGAGATGAAATGGAGGACCTACAGTTTAACGTGGAATCCGAACCACGGTGGAGGCCTGGCATTCCTCACATTCACAAGATGTCTTGTCAGAGGTGAAGGAAGGGTTTGGTAATAAGATAAATCTTTGTCGGGACCGAGGATTGAACCCCGGCCGCCAGCATAGAAGTCTGACACCTTACCCCTAGACCACCAGGTCAATTCAATAATTTCGTAATTTTTCAATACAATTATTGTATTTCAAATAGAGTTGCACACAATAACGCACTCGATGAAGAGGGGAAAGGGGTTAATCCCCACACCTCACACTCAAGAATTTTGTACCTATATAACTAACATAAAAATCCAATTGGAAAAAATGAAGAACAACGGACCCAAGAAATACATGAATTTTTGTTTTGTAACGTTTTCCTTTCAAAGTCATAAGACAATGTTTGGGTCAAAATTATTATGTGACATAAGAGGGGGTGTCAAAATGAAGGTTTACCAGGACACAAATTGAAGGTAGATTAGCCCCTGCCTCGGTGTAATACTGATTTAATCGATACCGCATGTCTTAATATCGATACGTATTTTTCATTCAGGAATCAAATGAGACTTTCATGAAGGAAGTGTACATAAAATATATCCAGAACCAGGATCTGCCCAGTACACAAAGAGGGGCTCTGAAGCGTCTATGCTCCGTCGAGAAATACGCCTTGTTGGCATCACTGCATACGACCAAGTCACAAGCCAACCAGTTGTCATGCCCCATCATCTCCATACCCAAACAAGTCTACCCGGCATTTACTGCATTGGCCATCAGGAAGAACAGCAGCTATTTGGGGATAATCGATTTCTTGTGAGTACCAACCAACACAGTCATTTACTCGTTTGTTCGAGCCTCGGTTCACACGAACAACAGTTTATAATCGTTTGTGTCTATCTATACACGAATGACACTTTACCCCACAAGGTGAGTAAAGGAGGGAGCAGTTCCCCCAAACCTCTGCCCTTTGGAGGGGTCTCCAACCACACAAATATTATCTCTTTTAAAACAAGTCTTGCCTCAGTCGCAACACACGTTCACGCCCACTTCAGTGGGTGAACGGTTTAAGGCGTCACTCACGCGTTAGATTGGCCTGCTGAAGACGAGTCTCGAATCCTGGTCGGCCATAGAGGGTGGTTTTTGCTAAATAGTTTCCCACGCTCCATCCACACACATGTGGGTAGATTATCTCTAAAATGCTTCCTTCCTGATTCCTAACCCATTAGAGTAATTATCATAAATGCGTATAACCTGAACATCTTGTAATACGTGGTGATCAAAAAAACACGTACACAAAAGACAACGTGAGTTTTTGTTACTGTTTTTCCAAACTCGGCTTTTTACAGGCGCTTAGCATTTGTAAATATAAAAAACGTAGTTTAGTTATTGAAGGGTTGTTTCCCCCATGAACATGGTACTAAATATAATATGAACGTTAATAGCGATAAAAAAAAACCCAACTGCAATGACAGAATGTCGTCGGTGCAAACTGAGCCAATTTTAGGAAATACTGAGGGTTAGGTTAATACCGCGTTGACTGTTGAAAATATTTTGTTTCATCGCCAAGTTTGTAAGACAGTATTTAAGTAGTTCCCCCCCTGAGCGGAACTTAAGGTGGGGGATGTAGGGGACACGAGAAAAGGTTGTGGTTGTTGTTTTTTTGCAGTTTTTGTATTAAAACATTTTTTTTAGTAAAAATAAATCAAATATTGCTTCAATACAAACATAAAGTTTAATTTTATTCACATGGTGACATAATAATTTCTTGAATAGCTATCAAGGTTATACTTTTATTATTATTATTATTATTAGCAGCGCGTCTTACTACCCGTTCGGGTTATACGCACTTACGCTAATGTGTAATGGTAGGGTGATTGTGAGATGAAATGGAGGACCTACAGTTTAACGTGGAATCCGAACCACGGTGGAGGCCTGGCATTCCTCACATTCACAAGATGTCTTGTCAGAGGTGAAGGAAGGGTTTGGTAATCAGATAAATCTTTGCCGGGACCGAGGATTGAACCCCGGCCGCCAGCATAGAAGTCTGACACCTTACCCCTAGACCACCAGGTCACCCAAGGTTATACTTGAATTTAATGACAGCTTTTTTCTCTTCATTTAAAAAGTTTCTCATCTAATTTTGCTTTGATTATGACAGATATTCAACAACTGTTGTTTCACCACGTGAAGAAAATTATACTATATGTTTGTACTGAAGCAATATTTTTATTTTGGCCAAAATATTGTTTTGTTATAAGAACTGAAAAAACACCAGCCTTATATCGCGTCCCCTACATCCTCAACTTAAGGTGGGATGGAAGGAAAAGTGAATATAGGTATGATTTTTTTTAACAAAAAATTTACCTGGGGAAAAACTATATATTTCTTCAGTAGGTGCGTTTAGTTTAATTTTATATAAATAATAATATATACAGTTTTGGAATATTTTAATGGAGAAAAAAAATCCTGTGCCAATGCCACTATGCTCATGACATAGTTACATACAAGAACTATCGATATTACTATGCGTGGATAATTAAATTATACGTAACTACTTAAAACAATTTTTTTTAAACATACTTTTAAGAATCTCATAGCCGAAGCCATTATTTATGCTTTTTAGTGAGGAATTCTTCATCTAGATTTCATATCCTGAAAATTGAAAAATGACACCTGGACACGGGAATCTAACCCGGGACCTTTGGCCTAATACGCCAATTCTCTGACCAGTGAGTTATCCAGGAATCGTCTCGTGCATCAAGGTAAATTCCTCACTCATATTTTAAGGCAGAGTTTATGATGGACGTGCGGAAATTGTCGGCTGCATTTGTGTGATTTTATTAAGATCACGAGCTATCAAATAACGCAGCCACCTTCGACTCGGTAATTGTCTTATTGCCGCCACTTGTACAATTATTATAATTGTAAGGGATTACATATTTAAGAATCAAATAGCCGAAGCTATTATTTATGCTTTTTGTGAGGAATCTGTAGCCGACGATTTCCGCATGTCCATCATAGACTCTGCCTTAAAATATGAGAGAAGAATGACCCTGGACAGGGGAAGATTCCTGGATAGTTCAGTGGTAAGAGCATTAGTGTACTAATTCAAAAGTCCCGAGTTCGATTCCCGTGTCCAGGTGTCATTTTTCAAGTTTCAGAAAAATATCTTTGTTTAAAATAACTGTATAAAAACAGACCTTAAGTTTTTTACTTGCTAATTTTGAATTAAGTTTAACATTTTTTGGGGGGGCAAAAATAATGTACTTTATTAAATTAATAGTTCATAGCAATAAACAAAACAAAATGTTAGAGACCTTCCAGAAAATGTTCACGGTTATATAAAAAAAAGTTTCACGCATTTATTAAAGTTTAAAGGCTTTGGCAGAAATACCTCAACAAAAACGCCAGGGTGGTTGATATAACCATAAAAATAACGCGGAAATTTTCAAAAAAACATGAATACAATTGTTAGCGGTAAGATTAAAATCAAAATGGGTAGATGGAGTCTTGCGTTTTCCACTCCCCCTCATATCCTTCCTCCAACCTTATTACCTCGTTCAATCTGTGAAGTTTGCAGAACATGAAGTACAGCGGAGTCGTCAAAAGGATCCAGCAAACTTCTTGGCCGCAGAAACTGCCTAAGGTGAAGAACCCGTGGACCCAAGTGACCTTCATCAACGTGGCGCCTATCCTAGCCATGTTGGTCGCCTGCGCTTCTTTCGCCGTCTTGATCCTGACGATAGAATTTCATAAACGGAAGAAAAAATCTGTGGCAAAATGTAAAACTAGACGTGAGTTCGTAAGGAGTAACTACTGATTTTAATTCTGTATGTGTGAATGTACCTTTATGGGTTTTTTTCCTTCCGTGGATAGTTCACAATATTCAAGTAAATGTATTGCTGCAATATTATGTTTGGGATGAGTTTTGCAAGTCTATGATGTAGATTGTAGGCCTATATTTGATACGGATTAGAAAACATAGCATTGTCCTATAACGTGCTGGTGACCTGGCGGTCTAGGGGTAAGGTGTCAGACTTCTATGCTAGCGGCCGGGATTCAATCCTCGGTCCTGGCAAAGATTTATGTGATTACCAAACCCTTCCTTCACCTCTGACAAGATATATCTTGTGAATGTGAGGAATGCCAGGCCTCCACCGTGGTTCGAATTCCACGTTAAACTGTAGGTTCTCCATTCCATCTCACAATCACCCTACCATTACACATTAGCGTAAATGCGTATAACCCGAACGGGTAGTAAGACGTGGTGCTAATAATAATATAACGTGGTATAATCGCAAATGTTAGGAATTGTATCAATAAATGACCAAAAATCTTTTAAAAAAAAGTATTTATTTCTTCTCGCGCTAGATTTAAACTAATTACATTTTAGAGCCCATCTATCTCATCCCACGGGTCGTAACTTGGGTTTAAACTATTCATCCTAATATGATAGCCAGAGTCTTCGTTAGAAGATGGTGAAATTTAGACAAGTTAAGCAACCGTATCATGTTTTAAAAAATACATTAAAAATAATTATTTTAAAATCAAAACTCGATTTATTTGGTCTCAATCTCGCTGTTCTCAAGTGACAAATTAAGAAAACCGCATTTTGATGCGTTTTCTTGTTCAAGCGTAATCGTGTACCTAATATCCAAGTTAATTGGATCGATCTAGTGACGTCATTTGACCTCTTCAAATTTTAAAGGCATATAAAATAGACTGAAAGCAAGGTTTCCTCTTATGCTGAAATCATTATTTTAAGCAGACATATGCTATACGGTATGTATATAAACTCTACAAGGCTTGAATAGGGAACTTTTACATCACAACTAACTAAGGACTCAAGATTTTAGAATCAACCTAAGCTATCATCACAATAAAATATAAGTTTCCAGTCCTAAAGTTGTGTCTACTTAATAAAGTTAATGTAATAATGTAATCATTTCTTCTTAAATTAAACGTAGTACTTTGTTTGGTATCACAATACTCAACCTAGCCTAATATTATTGCATAGCGGCTATTTTCCATTGTTAGGGTAGTTTTATTTAGTAAAGTCGAGTAGGTCTATATTAATGCTGCTAAATTCAAATAGGGATCCTGCTTCAATTTAAATGGCTACACATTTTTGAAAGAACCGTCAGCTAAGAACCTCGCCACATGCTTTTTTTTATTCTTAAAATACCTTCACATGGTTTTAAAACGTTTTCATTCAAATTTTGACCCACTCTCTTTTTTTGAAACATATGTAGGGCATTAATATTGTTCATAGTACATGATTCTTTGTATGATGGTGCCATAACGTTTTAAAACACTTTCTCCATAAATCAACAAAGAAAAGTACTAAAAGCACAAACTTACACTTCATCCGCCCACTTATCTATCCACCCGTCCAGTGGTGTGATCAACGTCTTACTACGCTGCATTGTGAAATTTTTACTAATTTATTTACAAGGAAACAGTGAATACGAGAAAATAAATGTTGTATTTGACGTCTTTTCATCAGTTTTATACACAGAACAAAGGTGCCTATGCAAGAACGAGTATGATTAGATGTTAAGTGAATACTCAGTGGTAGTGACGTTGATTTACTAGTCAAGACAGGTTTAGCAGATGTTTTTCCCCCCAAGAAATGGCGTTATAACGGGAGTATCTACACCAGTGACTGGTGGCCTGGTGGTCTAGCGGTAAGGTGTAAGGAGGCCACGCGCGCACATGCAATTTTGAGTCGGCCGAATATTCAGTTGCATTATTGAGAACCATTAACTTAAATGCGAGCGCACGCATATGAAACTACCAAGTCGGCAGATTAAATAGTTTGTGCCTTGATACAAACTCTCTGCAACTCTGAAGTTGGCCAACCTGATTGTATGTAACCTACAGCTTTCAACGCGTCTGCGCGCACCTGCAATGAAAAGTCGGCCGACTTTACACTTCTCCTCTCCCAGTTTAGTCTACGTTGATGAACATTTTTGTTTCAGTGAATAATTTGCTTTTGTTTTAATCAAGAGAAATGGACGCCGACCAGGATTGGACTGATAAATTTATTGGCACAATCGAAAGTAGACATGCTTTATTTAATAAGTCAATAAAAGAACATTCTGATAGAAATGGGAAAGAAAAATTATGGAACGAAGTGTGTGAGACCATGATATCTAATTGGAGTGAGCTAAGTACTCAAGATAGAACAATAAAAGGTATGTAAAATCATGAATCTTGTAATTTATTCAATGGCATGACTGGTGGAAAAAGGTTTAGTTGGACAACTTTTTGTTGAATGTGCGTGGACAGCTCAATCGACCAACTATCCAGTCGGCTGGTGCGCGCGAAGCTATCAGTTGGCCGATCAAATAGTTGGCCGACTAAAAATTGCATGTGCGCGCGGAGCCTTAGACTTTTGTGCTAGGGGTCCGGGGCTCAATCCTCGGTCCCGGCACAGATTTATCAGATTACCAAACCCTTCCTTCACCTCTGACAAGACATCTTGTGAATACTGTAGGTCCTTCATTTCATCTCACAACCACCCTACCATTACACATTAGCGTAAGTGCGTATAACCCGAACGGGTAGTAAGACGTTGTGCTAATAATAATAATACACCAGTGACTCACTGAGCATCCACTGAGTTCTTGCAAACGGCCCATGTCTATAACTTAACAAGAACCTAAATAGGGCTATCAAGAATGAATATCGTCAATACTTAGTCAAAATACATACTTAGATTTAAAAATACTATCATTTTATTTTTACTCTGTAATATAAATAGATAATTAATACATTAAATAATGTTATACAAAATCTACTTGTATTTTAAAATTTAGTTTTATATAAATAACTTAAGGTGGGAGTGTAGGAAACACGAGTTAAGGACAGTGTTTTCGCAGTTTTTATAGTAATTCTGTTGTTGTTGCCAAAATAGATAAAGTATTGGTTCCATACACACACAAAAAATAATTTTCTTCTCATGATGACCTCAACAGTTGTCGAATATCTGCCATGATTATATCGGCATTAAATGATAAACTTTTTAAATGGAGAGAAAAAGTTATCATTAAATTCTATGACATCCTTGACAGATATTCAACAAACTGTTTAAGTCACCGTGGGAAGAAAATTAAACTTTAATGTTTCTACTTGAGAATTATTTGATATATTTTTATCAAAAAAGGTTTTGATATAAAACTGAAAAAAAATACTGATATTAACTTGGGTTCTCTACACTTAACTTAAACTGACTTAAATTCACAAACATTTTTGTTGTTGTTTTTGTTGACTGCCCCTGCAAAATTAGCTCTTTTTTTAGACCGTGACATGTCAAGTGATGGTCAATCTGACAGTTGTAAGACTATCGATATTAACATTACAGAATTTGGGACATGAAAGGCATAATTTTAGAAGAAAATTACCCGTATTATCGTGGAGGAAAGTATGAATTCACTTTGTAAACACCACCTCAACAAACTTGATTGGGATTAGAACCCCAATCTCCTTGTTACTAGTGGTAATCATTGCTGTGTAATCCAATTTGACGTGTATAACAAAGCTCTCTTTCAAAAACCAACTAAGCCCTGAAAACAATATAAAATATAATTACTAGCCCTTAGCAATAATAATTGTGCTGCTAGCACCATAAATTATAATCTTGGGAGGGAAAAATAGTAGCCCAATATGAGTGTTAAATTCTTAAATAATTAAAAAGTGGGATCAACACTTATTTTTCAAAATTTTACTTATACCCTCCCCCTTTTAATATCGACAGTCTTCTTCAGCCTGCCCCGATGCGTCCAAAATCATGCCCACACATGCAACACTACATGTAACATGTCTTTCAACCACGCGTATGCATTTTTTTCAAGAATGGGTTTAGATGACTAAAATAATTACAAAATAGCATCTAAAGGGGCTTCTAGCTTGTTTTGAACCTTGCTATATCTTTTTTCAAGCGGGAAAAAATTATTAGGAATATTTTCTATATTGTTTTAGTGATTTAAAGTAATCTAGGGCTGAGGTAGGTAAATAGATAATAATTTTAGTATTTATAGTTCTAAAGCCTTTTAACGGTATTTTTAAACTAAACTTAATCTTATTTGTCTGGGGGGGGAGAATGTTATAAAATAAATCTTTATTTAGAGAGGAACATTTTCCAGACATATTTGGCGGTGGCGGTTTGCGGCCTACTAAGTAGGTGAACGGGTTGAGTTGGGAGATAAGTATTGGGAGTAGTGTGGATGAGGGATTAAAACTGGCTATAAAATACGTGAGTGTGAGAATAGAACGCAGACATACAGGTCCAGGGTTCTATTTCCAACTGATACCCGAGAATTATTCTTGAAAGGGCAATAATTTGCATTGCCCCCAGGGTTTGGCTAATTAGGCTTAGGTTAGGTTAAGATCTTCATTGGCTTATATTCACTACCATCAGCCTCTCATCTCATCGGGACGTGGAAAGAACCTCCACGAAAAGAATGTATGGTTAGCACATTCGGGCGTCTCTTGCTTAGTGGTAGATTAGAACCGGCTAACCTTCCCGCAAACTGAATTACAGATTGATGTAGCCCAGACACGCCATTATTATTGTAACTTTTTTTAAGCATCACGTCTTACTACCCGTTTGGGCTATACACCTATATACTAATTACACTAATGTGTTAGGGATTAGGAAAGTTGATTTTAGAGAAAATACACCCGCATTTTCACGAAGGGAGAGTGGAAAGCCTTTTAGGGAAAACCATCCTCCGTACACTCGACTCGGATCGAAACCCAACCCCCCCGTCTTTGGCAGTATAGTCTATTTCGAGAAAGAGTAGCGCTTTAGACCACGTGGTCACTTAAGCGGGTTTATTGTAGCTCATTTGATGTTTATAGCGTTAACTTACAAACACAAACTAAGCCTGGCCTATATTGATTGCATTCGTCCCATTAAAATATCTGAAAGTTTTTCAAGAAAAATATCATCGAAAATTTTCCGAAAAAATATCAAAGGAAAAATGGAATTTTGAAAATGCGAGTTGGCAACACTGACTATAATGCATGGCTATATCAGTTGGGCCGCGCCTACTGCGCCCGCCCCCGGTGTAAAAGATTGCGAAGTGTGTTCCCGTCACTAATCACACGTGGGATAGCATATTAGACACGCGAAGCACTAAGTCCCACATACTGAACAACATCCCCGAGAATAGTTTGGATCTTCTAATTAGTATGTGACTCAACAAGACGACAGCTAAGAACTTGGCCAACCAGGAGATCCACAGCAGCCTGCAAAAACAGAACCAAAAATAATATATAATGTATTACTGATGTACTAATAGCGTCAACAAGAAAATAGTTCTAACCACCTTACCCAGGTTTAAAATATCAAGAGGCCCACGCAATATTACACAATTTTATAACAGTAGATTAGAACTGGCTAATCTTTCCGCAACCTGAGATACAGATTGATGTAGCCCATTTTATTAACAGTAGATTAGAACTGGCTAATCTTTCCGCAAACTGAGATACAGATTGAGGTAGCCCATTTTATAACAGTAGATTAGAACTGGGTAATCTTTCCGCAAACTGGGATACAGATTGATGTAGCCCATTTTAGCACCACTTCTTACTTATAAAATAGCAAAATACATTATAGCTAAGAAATATATATGTATTATCTGATATAAGGTTTACTTTTCGGTTGTGTCATTCACTGTAAGTCTATACATGTGTTGAATTTTGAAATTATAGTTTAAATATTGTCATATAACATAAATATCCCTATTTGTTGACAACAGAAAATAAACAACTAGCTTGCGGTTGATTCATAATAGAACAAGAGCTAGAAATTTGTGAAGAATAAACTAAAGTTCAGCATTTTGTTAACTTGAACGCTAACATTTATTGTAGTCTTTACAATTTAAATGTATATACATTATTTATCAGATATTAATCTTAATTATTCGGTTATGTATCCATACGTACTTGAGGAGATGCTTTCTTGCCAGTGGCAAAGAACTGGGGTGTTCCTTGAATATGAATTGGCGAACACCCAATATATAACTCTCAATATACGTTGGCCAGTGGATTTCACGAACGTCGAACAGAAAGGTGCGCTTATCATCATCACTTAAAATAGAGCTCAATTCCCTCGTGTTATCGTCATTGAAATGCCATTGACGGGTTGAGAAATACTTGAGAAATGTTGATGCTTTGCTTAGCTTGGTCTGGATGTTTACCATACTGAAAAACCAACAAATATTGATTAAACGAATTCAAATAACTTTGTTGAGTTAAATATACACAGACGTAGGTTTTAAAAGACAATTATTACATTCAGGTGGTATACATTTTGCTAACGATTATTTTTAAAACGTCTCTGGTATATACCGGGCGATATGTCAAGTTATTGGAATTAATATAATAATTTTGAAGCATTGGCGTTCACAGGGAAAGGTTAATTTGTCCAAATACATTCCCCAAACCCACGTCACACAAAGAAGATAGTAAATAATGTTAATAGTTGCTTAAAACTTGTACAATAATTATAGAGCACTGGAAATAAGTCGAAAGTATAGGCTAGATTTTAGGACCAAGCTTACGAATTGATATGTCCATTAAAGTTGCTCTTTAAGTTTCCAAATATAGGAAAAGTAACTGAAATAATAGCTTCAACACTTTATACAAAGATCATCCTTCAAAACCCCCTAAGCAAATCTGGGTAGCCTCAATTATGTGTGTGTGTGTGTTTGCGTGTTCCTTTTAGTTCGAGGTAAGATTCATAACACAATAAAAATATACCTTATGTATTTAAAATGCAAATACATAACATTACAAACATGTTTAAGATACATTCTCAACTAGTTAGAATACTTCGTAAGAGCTGGATCAACTAAATGAATAAAAGTAAGAAATGAGGCTGATAAATTCTTAATAACTCACAAAGGTTTCTTTCCAAACACTCTGCTGAGAATGTCGATGATATGGGCTGGTAGGAAATGCATGCAAGTGCTGCAAACGGAGTTAACTAGCGAGTTTGATCTGATAGTCCCACCAGGGTACCAAACCATATCTTCCAGGGGGTGTTTACGAATGTTGCGGAAGCAGCAGTCAACAAACTGTTTCCAAGTGATGGGATTTTGTATACCAGAGGAACAGTTGTACACTGTTATGCTATCAGACCTGAAGAAACAAATAATCCATAAAATATAGTCGAAAAGGGGCCACGCACTTTTTATGTTACAAATATTTTTTCGACATGAGCAGTTTAGCGATGACTTACTTAGTAGTTGCTGTCCTCCACGCAACGCAAATTGTGAGGTTGGTCACCATGTCTACGGGAATCAAGTCAGCCTTCTTATCTTCGTGGCAGAGGATGGTTCTGAAGAAACCCTTAGCTGTAGCTGCGATTATCACAGTTGGTCCATTAACGTTGTCAAGCCAACCTATCTCTGGCTCCAGGGCACATGACAAAACTAAGGGACAGATAGGGCACCAGGTTAGCGGTACTGTCACGTTTTAGTAGAAATACTTTCAAGTACACAGCCATGCTCATTATAAAATACAATTATTTTCTAATTACATAAGCTAGGGCAGTTTGGGTGCCAATGTTACGTTTATTTGAACATAAATGAAGTAAAAACAAAAGGGAGCCTGTTGCACAATCCTACCGAGTTACTTTGCATGAGGAAGTAGTACCAACAAGGAGTAAAAGAAAAAGTGGAGTGGGTTAAACATAACAAGTCATCTCGCAGAATTCAGAGTTTGACAACAGATCAAAAATGTAATCACCCTAACAAATATACAATAGTTTATAATTTTACGCAACAATTTTGCACAAAGATTTACTTTAAAGAACTGCTATAAACTATTCCGTATGATTAAGTGCAACCTACCAATGGAGGGTCTGACGATGGCCACAGGCAGGTTCCCGCACTCTTTCATGAGCATGCTCTCTGCCAGGGCTTTGGTGAACGTGTAGGTGTTGGGACGGTTCCCGATCAGCTTGGGTGTGACGGTGTTCACGAGATCATCGTCCATCCATTCCATACACTGGATGATGTGTTCAGGATCGTACGGGGGAGAGTAGATCACTTCGTCTACCTCGGGTCGGTCGCAGTTGCAGTACGCAGTTGATACGTGGACCAAAGCCTGCAAGTTAAACTTAATTGACGCAAATCGTCTAGGTGATATAATGTGAGAGCAGTGGATTTCAGGCAACTATAAAATGTTAAATAACTTCAAGACAGTGCTATCAGATACCTAAACCATAGTTCATCTCTTTATCAACATTTTCAAACTTAAACAAACAAAATGTTATTTCCAAAAACTGAATTATTTTCTTTTGAGAATCTAAAAAGGGAATCAAACCAAAACCTAATAAAGAGTATTAATCATTTATTAATCAAGGATAAAAAAATACAATAGAGAAATAAAAAGAGATAGGTGTTAATAGCTAGTGTGAGTAATTTACAAATTTAATCCCAACTCTCTACATTAAGTGAAGTATAGCATTGAAGGAAATCGCTTTATTGTGCCTGGTGGCTTTGTCTAACAGCACAACGAAACCACAATACAGAATTGTCAGTACCATAAAGACAATTGAGGAGCTACTCGAATAAAGAAGTAGCGGCTGCGATCTAGAAAATTGAGATTATCGGCCGAAGGGATCGTTGGGCTGACCACATGACATCCTCTATCCTAAAATGTTGGGACTATCTTCGCCAACATCTGGTGGTCACTCGGTCGATATAGCTTGCTTGTGGCCTGACGTCACGGAGTGTTTTTTTTTCCAATATGCTTCTTCATCATAAAGGTTTGTTCTTACATAACATTCTTTAAAATACAAATTTATAAAACATTTTCCATGATAAACATTCAACTTTGGTGTAGGAATGTGGTGAAACAATTGTTGCGATTAATTTTGTGACGAGCTTTCTTTGAGCACCACGTGAGATGTCTTGTTTGGTTTCTGCTATGGTGTGCCATACTCTTGGTAGAGCCGATATGGTGGTGCCACTAGAACGTATACATGGAAATAGCCCTTTTAGGTATTGTCTAATCTTCATAAGTAGGGTCTTTTAGAAAATCCAACAAAAAATTTTACAGTATTTTGTTGTTGTTGTGATTTTATAGTTATTGATATTATAAAGTAAAAGTGACAGCTGCATATTATATGAATTATTGTTGTATGAATAATTTATAGTAGATCTGGTAACCTTTCTAGCTGTCAGATAAGAGTCTTGCTATGAAAACTGGACTGACAGCTACTCGACTATGCAAACAACCAATAACATCATACCTCTGGATTCAACTCACCTCTAGTTTTATGATTCTGTGACACAGCTGAACGAGCTGTTTTGTGCCCACCATGTTGGTTTTCACCGACACTTTCAGCACCTCGTCGAATCTCACCGTGGCCGCCGAGTGGAACACGATGGACACCATCCGGGTGATTACATTCTGGTCTGATAGACTGATGCCCAGATCGGGTCTCGTGATGTCACCTTCGATCGGTATGACCTTGTTCACAGCCAGGGGCTGCTCCTTACGAATTCGATTGAATAACTGCGTCATTTAAACATTTCACACACTAACAATAATTTGTTACTAAAAATTATATAAATTTAAACGCTTAACAAAGGGTCTATAAACGACTTAACCTAAGGGTTACTGTTGAAGAAAATAATCTAGAGCAGTGTTTCCCAAACGCTTTCTATTCACGTACCCCTTTCGAAAGTATGGCCTAAGCAACGTACCCCTTTCATCTCTCCATAAAAAATAAACAAGGACACAAATACTTGGTTTCATGTACATTTTAAAGTATAAGAGGTCGTTTCAAATGTCAACAAACTCTTAATGGTAACAAAGGCGAGACAGAGGGAAATAAAGGCTTTTGAAACCCACGAGATCACGTCAAAACATGTCTTAATTTGTTTATCAGACTTACAATTATTGTCAAAAGATAATTTAATCTAAAACTCAGTGATAGCTTATGTATCTCCAGAGATTCTTCATGTATCCTAGGGGGTACGCGTACCAGAGTTTTTGGAAACACTGCTTTAGCGGGAGTGTGCCCACAACATTAAAGAAAATAGGGTATGAGAAAACCAACTACAATACATCTGGCCTAGAGTTAGCCTCGCTCTTCTAGTAGCTGGAAATCAAGTACCTTGTGTGTCTGACACCTTAAACTGCATTACTATCAGTGCGGATATAATTTCATCTGAATATATGTAATAATAATTGTGATGACATTAGTGTTAGGTTAGTAATTAATATTTGGGTCTACGTCGCATTATTCTCATATCCACTTCCCCAACTACATGAAAATTAATTGTATAGTAACAACTAAACAAATAATGTGATAACATATCTCCAATAATAGCTGTGATACATTTGCTTCTGAAGAAGATCAAAAAATATTTAAAAACTATTTTATATCATGATATACTCTAGTGAAACCTAATCAAAATTAATGCTTAGCAGTGGATACGAGCTTTTTTTTAAGTAATTATAATTTAGTGGGAACAAAGTTTTTGAGGAGCATGTTGCCTGTTTCCAGGAGAAACAGGATTAGGAAAGAACGAAGAGTTGTGGTGCAGGGAATGCACGGGATTGTAGAAGAAGCAAGGATGATATGGTATGGATACGTAATGAAGACGGAAACGGAACTGATGCCAAGGAGAATGGCGGAGATGAAATGTGTAGAAAAAAGATGGCAAGGAAAACCAAGGAAGAGATGGGAGAGGCCGGTATCAAATAGTTTGCGGGTGGGAGGAGAAGAATGGACATGATTAAATAAGGAAGAATGGTGGACAAACAGAGGTAGATGAAGACATTTTACTAAAGTGACCTGGCCACAGGTGGGAAACAGTTAATGATGATGATAATGATAATGGTGATTTTTTAAAGTTAGTTTTTACTCACAGGTGAGTCAAAGAATGCCGCAAGTCTGTCTGCAGCGCTCTGTCCCCTCTTGGGCCTGATGAGGAGGTAGATGTTCCTGATGCCGGGGCAGGACCTCAGTAACTTCTCCACCAGCACCTTACCCATGAACCCGGTCCCTCCAGTAACCAAGATGGCGCGGTCCTGGTAGAACTGGCTCACTGGCGTGTAATGTGACATCTTCACAGCCTCAGCGTGGAGCTTACAACATCAATATCATTCATCCGAGGTTTAGTTATCGGAAAGTCTCTGAAAGGGCTGTGTTGGGGTTTCCTGATTATTTGAGTACTGTATCTTCCTACCCATTGATACTATCCACATATTTACACTTATGGGGTAGGAGTTGAGGAAGGCAGCATTTATAATAAATGTACCCACATATTTGTGGAGGTAAAACGAGAAATAATTTAGTTACACACACCTAAAGTGTACTCAAACAGGATTCTAAGCCCAACCTTTCCGTTACAGGCGAACAAGGCCAGATGAGACTGGCGCCTAAGTCTGTGTGCTCACCGATATTAGTCCTTGATTGCCAAGCTAAGTACTCACGCCTTAAAAATCTACCCTAGACGCCGAAATCGTTTTTACTAAACACAAATTTGTATAGAGGAGTGAATGAAAAGTTTAGGCACTAAAAAATCTACCAGGGCTCATGATGAAACGAAATGCTATCCTTGATGGTTCTGGTTTGATTCTCGTAGGGGGTTTTCATCGGGGAGTCGAACCAAAATACTTATCGATTTAGGTTCCTGTTCCGGTTCTGGTTCCAGTTCAAGAAAAATAAAAGTTCCCGTTATTTTAGGTTCTTAATTAGGTTCCGGTTAAAAAAATATCTTGTTTGCTATTTTTAGTACCATTAAAATATTTGTAAATAGGACATAATATTAAAATAAAGTTTACTACCAAATACGAGTTATTTGTATAAGAATTAAAACTAATCCAGGAGCTTCCTAATTACACAATTTATTTATAATTTAGAGTCCCATTTAAACAGGAGATCATTTAATTTTATTTTTGTTTGCCAGAACTATATAAAAATACATTTGTGATCTAGTGGTTGGAGTTCCTGGCTATATATCCAGAAGTCCTGGGTTCAATCCCCACCACCTCCATATTTTCTGTGAAGTAGTGCGTCAGGAACGGGGGCAACTCAGCCTTGCGAGGACAAATGAGGAGCTATTTGAATGAAAAATTAGTGACTTCGCTCTAGAAAACCGAGATTAGCGGCTTGAGGGCTTGCTGTACTGACTAGAGCACACTATCTTGGCAGAAATTGGCACTATCTTAGCCAACAAACGGGGACCGCTCGCTCAATATGGCTCGATTGCGAAATTACACCCCTGAGATTTTTTAAATACATTTTTTAAATAATTTTATTTTATTTCCGAATTAAAAAAGGTCAATATATTAAATTATCTATTGGTGGTTTGATGCAGTCAAACCAGAAAACTACCATGTTGGTTAGAAAAGGGAGTACTGTAGACCTATAATGATTTTAGTTTATTTGTCTAAAATATACAAACTTTTCATAATTTACCTCAAGGACCACCCTAATAATAGCCTTGATGTCTCACTCAATCTCTATGCTATTGGTTCAAAAACAAATCCTTATTGGGTATTATTATTTCGCCCCATCTAACAAATAATTCAAATCATCAATTATCACCAAAACTATTGTTTTTTTGTTTGTTTTTTAACTTCTGAACTGTATACAATTAACACAAACTTTGGACTAGAAATTATTACTTGATATTCGAAGAATAAGTGAAAAGATTAACAATTTGCTAACTCCCTTTCCCCTTAACACACCACGCAAACTGCCCATTCAACAAAAACGTAAATTTGTTTAAATTTTAGGAATGATAATTTTAAATACAGTAATTGTATTATTATTATTTAGCTTAGACTGCTTGTGGGCAGATTCACATTTCTCTGTATTCCCCCTCTTAGATATGTTTGCTGCCATTCAAAGTTAAGCACATCTTCCTAATCTCTTAGCTTAATAATGCTTACTGTAAAGTGTTCATTGATACTTTTACAATCCCCTTGGAAAATAAATACATTCTACCTTCATAAAAATTCTTTAGAAAAGGGAGAATTGTATTTTCAAAATAAAATTAAGTCATCAACCACATTTTAAATTACGCTTGTCTTTTAAAACCAACTTAAGTTTACTTTTAAAATAAATAAAGTTGGACACAGAATTATAAACACAGAGCAATAATTCTCAACATCATATAATACTGCATTTGGTGTTTAATATGTGATAAAACGCAAATACATATTTTTAAGACTTTACGATAGGCCTGGGAACACCCGTCACACCTCGTACGCACGCCTCTGGTGGTTCTATTCGGTGCCGAAAGTAAAACGTTATCATGTATTTATTGTTTTATTTAACAAATGTTGCACAAACTTGGGGTTATTAGTGCCTGGGCCAGTATTCAGAATTAACTCTCCGAGTCTGTCCAAATCTGCCTGCTTTCCCACCAAGTTCAGTGGCGGATCAGGGGAGAATTGTGAGTTTGTGGGGGTAGAGGCTTGGTCAAGTTTGTTGAAAACTGGCAAAACATTTTAGTTTTATATCCAGGGAAAACAGTCACCTATCCAGAGGCTCCCTTAACCTACCACAGACGTACCCTCCAATGTTCTAGGCCTCAACAATTGTCACTTGATTGGCCCAGACCTCAATGAGGCCCCGGGGAAAAAATCTGCCACATCCTGGCTCCAGGAACGGGAGGAGTTGGTCCCTCCATTACGTAAAGGTCAGCGTTGCGGAGGAAGTCAGAAACTCGGCCTTAGGTATTTCCAAGCGTTCCCAAGACTTTACCATAAGTTGCCCAGCAGGGACCTCGTGGAGGTGTCCTGACCAGATATCCCTGATTGGAGCCAGGTACGCACTACCAACTACTTGGTATGTGGAGGACGTGGGCCCTCTCCTTTCACCGTCCCCCACATAGGTGATCTTCCAGGGTTTCAGCCACCCAGAAGGATGTACAGTACGATGCCCGGAGGCCGCCAATACGGAGGCATCCTGAACGGATTTGATCATCATGAATTATTCCGGATCAGGCAGAATGGTCGTCCAACACCCACCCATTGGTTGGGCTACGAGGGTTGAATTCGGATGACATGAGGGATCAGCACCTCCGTTCCCAATGAGAGACCCAACCAACTCCCTGCCTCGTGATAACCCCTCGCCTGCCCCCCCGCCCCCCGTTATTGTACAGTGTTAATAGATTAGACCCGCTTCAGAGCCTGAACGGACTAATACGTCACACTCGTGCTAAACGAGCCTGCTCAAGACGGGGAAATTGGGGTTTAAATCCCAGTCGGATATACTGAGGGTGGTTTTTTCCCAAATGATTTCCCACTTTCAATCCACGGACGCAAATATGGGTATATTGCCTCTAAAATACTTCCTCCATCATCACTACCCCGTCAGAGTAATTACCATATATAAGTATAACCGGAACAGGTAAAAAGACGCGGTGATAAAAAATAATTTTAAAAATTCATATATAATATAGGCCTATATCTAGTTTTAGTAAAGGACGCGATTAATTTGTATACAGAACTTGAACTACAGTAATTAAAGCCAAATTAAGGTAAAAAATAAGATTGAGAAAGAAATATTCCACGTTGGTTTTCGTAATGTGATTTTACATCTAAAATTGTTATAAACTAATTTAATTAAAACAGTGTTTTCTAAGCCATATTAATTTCAAATTGCATTTAACACAATCAGGAACAAAATCAGTCAGGTATTTAGATCTTATTCCAGATAGTGCCCCCAAAATCTGAAACGGATTATCACTAGAGGTGTGTGAAGGTCAAAGCGAAGCTTGAAACACGCGAAGAAAAGTCAAAGCTGAAGTCAAAGATAAGGTTTTTGTTGTCACATAACAATTAACCCTACTTTTAATTTTTAAATTATCCATTAATAATGTATCTAGGTAGGGAGAGAGGCTTATAGAAAAAAAACACTTTAAAGATTAATTATTATTTAATACTGACAATGGTGACCTGGTGGTCTAGGGGTAAGGTGTCAGACTTCTGTGCTTGGGGTCCGGGGCTAATCCTCGGTCCCGGCACAGATTTATCTGATTACCAAACCCTTCCTTCGCCTCTGACAAGACATCTTGTGAATGTGAGGAATGCCAGGCCTCCCCCGTGGTTCGGATTCCACGTTATACTGTAGGTTCTACACTTCATCTCACAATCACCCTACCATTATACATTAGCCTAAGTGCGTACAACCCGAACGGGTAGTAAGATGCGGTGCTAATAATAATAATAATAATAATAATAATAATAATAATAATACTGACAAATCTGAATGTGTCTATGTTTATTTTACACTTTCATCACTAGTCAGTGTTAAAATCCTGTTCAATAGGTTTTCTAAAAATGACTATCTATCTATTGAAATACGACCTATTTAGTGAGAGATTTCGAAGATGCGAAGGTTATTGTGAATTTCAAAGTATAAGTGATGGCGATTTGAGCTTCGACTTTCGACTCCGACGCTTCGAAGCTTCACTCACCCATAATGATCTCCTTGTCTTACGGGGTGTGTTCGAAAGATGTGTATGTATTCTCTCCGTGTGATGCAGACCTCTCAGTTTTCAAGGGTCACCGCCGATGACGACGTGGAGGGAGAGACGCCTTTCATACATAACAAGGCTGCAGCGGTGTTACTTGGCCAGGCCGGCCGCGTTGTGTTGTCTCTGTGCTCACGGTTCGAATAGAAATACCGAGGTACTATTTTCATATCAAACAAGTCAACTCTCCAAGCCACTCTTTACCAGAATCAAACCGGGTCGGACATCTTAGCACGAAGAGTAACACATTTGTCTTCAACTCACTCGTCTGGTTTCGATTACAATTGTTCTATCTACCATGGAATTAGGACCTTCCCTTATCTAGTTATAAATTTACAGTCGTAGGACGTGGTTTTGCGTTTGCTTATAAGCAATTAAAAAATAAATTAATAAACCCTGCAACCTAAGCTATGTTGTTTTTATGCTTGCTTCAAGAGGAATTTAATATTTCAAATAATTGTTTGGGGATCCCTCCCCCTCCCCCTCCCCCCCACGAGCAATCGTAGGTAGGACCTAACACAAAATAAATGTGTAGCCCCTCTTGATTTTGAGTTCATGTGAATTCACCCTGTCGATATTATACGACTATTAATGGATGGCGTGTACATAATTATGTGGGTGTTATACTACGTTTTTTTAAATTAACTCTAATACAGTTTAATTTTCATAGGAAGGGTGTTTGTTATTAGACAGATAGAAAAGTTACTAGATCTATTTTCACGTATTCATACGTCTGCAGGTGGTGTTATCTACAGCTGTCACGTTTGATAGATAGTAGCAATACCTTTAAATAATAAAAAAAGTAAAATTCTATCAATTTTAGCCACCAAATATTGTATTTTCTAAAAGGCCCTTCATAAGAAAATTGGACTGTAGTAATAAACTGCACACGCATGATAACTGAGAAACGCACACGCATGCAACCATTGTTTGGAATTGAGCAATCAAGGAGAAAAAAAAATGTATATAAAAGTTAAACAACTGTTTGTTTTGTACACAGTGCTTTTTAACCGCTTGTATGCTTTAGTGACGGTAGTGACTAATAGCGCTGCATTCCTTAACCGTGTTGTGCTAGTTATAGTAAATTATCGCTAGCAGAATTATTGTGTTTCTCAAGAGTTGTAATTACATTTACACTTGAAGATTGAAAGCAAAATTAATAGGTAGATAAAAACAAATAAAATGCAAGCTTGTAGAGCAATTAATATGAACATGAAACCTGCCCCCTCCTTTTATTTGTAAATTATCTTGGTCAAAAATAACCTGTTTCATATATACTTACAAGATAATTCAAATGAGAAAACGGTGTTTCATAAAGCTACAAGTGAAATTTTACCATTTACAAGTATTTTTTTACTAGTTAACTTTATAGTCTGGTTTCATTAAATCACTTGCAACTTACAAGTACTTGTAAATCAAATAATATTTAAGTAATACATAATCAAATAATATTTAAGTAATACATAAGTAATATACTTTTCAGTTCAATTCTAAACGCCGATACACACAGAATGCTAAGCTAATCTGTGTGTACCGGCCTTTAGTCCAGTATACAACTTTAATTAATAATCACCCCTATATATATATTTTAAGTAACATCCATATTATGTTTATAGACTTATTATGATGGTGTAAAATAGTGTTATTTAACCTATTTCGTGTACCCCCAGATATAATTTGTCTTCAAGTTTCAACCACCAAAGTGGTTGGTCACAATAAAAGTTATGCAAATTGTATAATAAACATCTAAAATAAATAAAATAAATTACATACAAAATAATGTATTAAATAATAAGTTCTGAATAAAAAATGTATAGGCCTATATATTAAATTGTATGTACATCCTAAAGATGTATTCGGTTACCATGGATTGTTTTGAATGAATTAATTGACAATGAAGAAAATTTTAAAATATAGATAATTATTGTTGTAAAAATATAAATATATGTATGTATATATATGTAATATATGTATTAATTCAACAAAAAATAAATTACGCTCTGCATGATAGTAATGTTGAGCCTCAAAAACAACCCAAATTTATATCATTTAACCCATTCTATAATTGTATTTTTATTTCTTAATTCTAATTTAGACAGGTTTCAAACAAAATGTATTGATGTTCATATTATTTTTTAACTAATATTTTGTTATTTTATTACAACGCCCCCAAGTTCATTTTCAATGGGTTGTGCACTTTTAGTTTGTGCAACAATGGAGACCGAAATGGCGGTACTTATATTGTAAATAAATGATACGGTGGATCGCACAGACTTTCTTGTTCCTTTACTTAAAAATGAAGACTCTTTACTTAAAACTCGTCAGATATGTGAAACAAAATAATATACATTGTTGCAGAAACATTATGGAAAAGAGAACATCACATTCTTCTAAATAATATAAATGACATAATATACAAGGTTACAGAAACATTTAAAAAAAAGGAACATACATGTCCACCAAAGAGCATAACAACTAATTACTCATTTCAAAGACCTTCATAAAAAAAGAATTTGCTTATAGCTCGGAAACTGTTGGTTTGATAAAAATACATTTCAAATAAAATATTTTTATTTCCAATGGTCATATATTTTTTCAATGATAATCTATTTCGTATCTCAAAGAGCTACGCAGATATAATCAAAATTGGAAATTTACGCTTAAGTAAAAAAAACCACTCAAATAATTTTTAGGGAAAAATTAGAATGGCCATTTTGTCTGTAATGTTAAACCAATGCGTGGATACAAATTTTAATAAAAATTGTTAGAGCTGATTTTGAGAAAATCGATTTTTTATCTTTTGTCCTTTAGGTAAACTATTCTTAATTTTAGAATTGGATATCTAATTCCAAAAACTTCTTAGGGGACGCCTATAAAAACCCTAGATACCAAGTTTTAGCCCAACCGGTGAAATTATTTTGGCTCTAGGCCAAGATACAGACAAATAGACGGACATACAGATGGCATCGTAAAAATACTTTTTCGGATTCTGTGGGTACCATCAAAATCTCGAATTAGATTTTTAAATAATACGATCACAATACTTTCTCTGAGTGAGGAGTCGCGGGAAAGTAATAAAACAACTGACATGTAAATATTTTCTAAAAGAGCCCATAAATGTTCAATCCGAACAATTTTTTTTATCAAAACCTTTCTATTTTCTTGTAAAGCATTCACCTGTAATTTGTAAATTATAAAATAGATACGTAGTGTTATGAAATAGGCCACTGGAATCTAAATTTTAATTTCCATTGTCTGAATCAGTAAGTTTAGTTTAGTCTGTTGTTTCAAAACAATACAACGCTAAATCAAACTTTTATTGAGGCTAAATGTTTTACTATGAAAAATTCAACAAGGACGATTCAATTTAAAGAGCTGACAATACAATCCCTTTGTGGCTTTGTATAGCCACCATGTTTAATTATAATGGTTTGTTTTAAATCTGTCTAAAGCAGGGCATGATGAGACAGAATGAACTTTCATCATAGACTTGGTGCTTCACATGACGACCGGGAAAGATCGATAAAATACCGTACGTAAAGACCGGGAGGGCATCGTTGGCACTCCAGACAGAGGATGCATTATATCAGTGTGAAAGGGAAGATTTACTATAATGACTATCTGCCTGTTAGAAAAAAAACTTGTTTTATTATATTTTTCTAGAATAGTAGTAATAAAAATTATTATATTCTTTCTATTGAAAAATGACAAATGGGCACGGGAATCTAACCCTGGTCCTTTAGCTTAGAACGCCTATGTTTTACCCACTTAGCTATCCAAGAGTTGTCCCATATCCAGGTGTAATTTTTCGAATTAAAGAGCATGATATTTATATGCAGCTATAACCGTAACTAGCAAATATAATAGCTTGGACATTAAATCAATAATAATAATTATTATTATAATATTTTTAAAGAACTGGTCCCACCCACTTCAGTGGCCACATGGTCTAACGCGCCACTCTTGCAGTAGACTACTAGGCTGCCGATGATGGGGAGATCTAGGTTTGAATCTCAGTCGGGTGTACTGAGGGTGATTTTTACAAAATGGTTTTCCACACTTCCTCTAATTATAACCTTCCCAAACCCTAAAACCATTAGCGTAATTAGTACGTAAGCGTATAACCTGAACGGGTAGTAATAAGCGGTGCTAGAAGAAAACTTAAAAAAACCTTTTAATTATTTATAAAAAGAACTACGTTATTTTTCTAAATGTTACTAGATTATTGCTAATCTGGTTTCTGTTTCTGATTCTTTGTCGAGGGAATTGACGCGCCATTGTAAACATGAACAATTGTTACAGTCGGTTAGAAGAACATCATCATGGGATAAAGTTGTGGAGAAAACTCTTTTCCCTCCGCGGTGATGGGTGGACTGTATAGGGCGTTAGACTCGCATTTCACTTAGCTGCTCTTAAAGGGGAGGGTGAGACTCGAATCTCGTCCAAGAAAATTGTTGATCGTTTTTATATAAGGCGAACTTTACAACAGACAGTCCCCCGACTGAGAAAACCCAATTTCACCATTAATATTATTTTTAACCATGATGGAAATCGACCTCGAGACTCTTTTGACTCAGTAGACAGAGGCGTTACCGTATGAGCTAATATGTCTGACTTTGTGATGGACCAAACAGAGACTTAATATTAAAATACTATGAATTTTGATTTAAAATATATTTATTGTTGGGGGGTTTTCTGCCCCGCGTTTTATTACCCATCCATGCAAACCGAGATAGGTAATATATAATGGAGAGGAATGTACTTGCATTTGAGGGACGAGGGCTAGTCGTAAACCATTCAGTAAAAACCTCCTCTCAGTAAATCCGAGCAAACTGGACTAGAACGACTACTTATTTGTGGATGATTCACCTTTAGACTTCAAATAAACGAGGATTTGCACAGTAGAGCGAGAAGCATACTAAATAATATCATTCAGGCAGAATTATGATGTATTTAACAGCGAAAGAGGGGACCTGGCGGTCTAGGGGTAAGGTGTCAGACTTCTGTGCTGGCGGCCGGGGTTCAATCCTCGGTCCCGGCACAGATTTATCTGATTACCAAACCCTTCCTTCACCTCTTGACAAGACATCTTGTGAATGTGGGGAATGCCAGGCCTCCACCGTGGTTTGGATCCCACGTTAAACTGTAGGTCCTTCATTTCATCTCACAATCACCCTACCATTTCACATTAGCGTAAGTGCGTATAACCCGAACGGGTAGTAAGACGCGGTGCTAATAATAATAATAATAATAATAATAATAATAATAATAATAATAATAGTAACAGCGAAAGAGTTGATATGAATAAAATTATAATTTAACGGGGGTGTGAGGGTGTCATACCCATGTAAGAAAATTCCCTTTCAAGATTTGTGTGTTTCATAAGATTAAAATTATAGATTCGGATTCGAAAAAAAAAAGTGTCTTCGACCATAAATACATACGTATTATTATCTTCTAAAGTTCCTAACACAAGTTAGGTGTATTTTATATCGGGGATAGTGAATTCAAATTAACTTTCTTATCAACTCCAAAAAACAAAAAGGAGTAACAAAAATTAATAAATAAAACGTACAGCGTATTATTTGAATAATTTGTTTTAATAATCTTCAGGGATTTGTATTACCTATGAAGGAAAGCTTTATTAGCTGTGAGAATCATCTATTTTAACATTCCAAGATCCATGTTTTCCCTACAAAAATTAGATTACTAATGAAGGGGAATTTATTTGAACCATACTTTGTTATTATAAAGTGGGCAGAGTTGGTCTAAGACAGAACTAGTCATTATGAATGGTGTAAAAAAACTCTTTTTTTTCTTAGAATACCAACTTCAGATTTCAAATGGCGGGAGCCGTTCGGAAATGACGTCACTTGGTGAAGGAATAAGACATTTTATTTGGATAATATGACTTTTTTTAAAAAAAAGAGAGAGAAATTCTATGCTCTTTTGTTGATATTCATCTACGATAAACTTTTTTTTTTTACTTGTTGAATAATTTGTGAGTACGCTTCATGTTTGCGTGACACTGCCAGTGACGACAACTCGACGGCTGTTAGAGCTGAGTTGGCGCTAGCGTGCCTGACTTTGGAGATCAAGATTCGATCCTTGTTCAAATACAATCGAGGTGGTTTACCACACATCCCACTGAAATTAACCCATACTCTTCTTAAATATACACCTTATTATCTTGTTCCTTTAGATCAGTGGCATTCAACCAAGGGTACGCGTACCCTCGGACGTATACGAATACATCTTAAGAGGTACGTAAAATTTAAAATATAAAAAATATACTATTTCATGATAAACACTGAATAATCGAGACCAAAGTAAGGACTACCCACACGAGACCAGGACGTGAGCACATGCGATATAGGAGTGCCATTATTTCTCTCTCTCTCCTTCTCTCTCTTCTGTATGTGGTTCTTATCTAGGCGGCTAGTTGGCATACGATAGTTAATTTGTTATTTAAAAACTTTATTCCTTTTTTTCTCTCGTCCAAACCAAACATATTTTAATACATTATTTTAGATGTAAGATTATAAGATATGGACAAACTTGCATTATGCACAGAAAAATTTGGGGGTACAAAGTTGAAGAAAACGCGAAAAAAAAAAAAATTGAACACCATTTGAATTAGATCAATGTCTCCCAAATTGTGGTACGGGTACCCTTAGGGGTAAACGTCATACAAAGGAGTTTTAATAATAATAAAATAATGTTTTTGTAATGACAAGTCCAATAAATTAATACATATTTTGTCGTGATGTCACGGACTTAAATAAATATTTCTTTCACTCTGTCTCGGTTTTGTTTGGCTTACCACTGGAGCTTTATTAACATTTTCAATAACCGTTAATATCTAACAAGATATTAGGTATTTTAAAAAATCTAGAAGGGGTACCGTTGGACAGGAGGCCATGACCCTAAAATGGGTACGCGATAAGTTATATCTTGGAAAACACTGCTTAAAAGCGTTCATCATAGCAGGAGGTCCAACTCAGCTCCCGGCTCGCGTGAAGTATGGGAGTAAAAGGAAAAAGAAAATACCTAAGACATGACAAAAGTGTGTGCAGTGCATTCGTACTAGTACCCATGGCTTCTTTGGTGCTGACTTACAGTTCACAGCTGACTTCTGACACTCAACATTTAGGTATATACCTAAATATTGACTGTCAGAAGGGACAGTTGGTAAACACATGTTTTTTCAGGTCATTTGGTTCGGCGTAGGGATACAGTATTTGGTCTGGTAACTTTTCAAAGCTGTCAGTCAGCACCAAAGAAGCCATGGGGCTACTGTATTTGAATGAATACTCGAAATTTTCCGCGGTGACGATGGGGGACAAAGCGACAAAGTTTCTTATTAATAACTACAGTATGACCCGCCTCGGTGGCGTAGTTGGCTAACGCGCTAGTTTCGTGTAGAGCTCGACTGCTGAGGACGGGGAGATCGAGGTTCTAATCTCGGTCGGGTGAACTGGGGGTGGTTTTCCCTAAATGGTTTTCCACTCCCCCTCCACGCAAATGAGGGTTCACTTCCTCTAATTCAACCTTCCCAATTCCTAACCCATTATAGTAATTAGTACTTAAAGCGTATAAACCTAACGGGTAGTAAGACGCGGTGCTAAATATTAACTACAGTATGTCCCTATTATGAGAGAATGAATATTTGTTCACAGTTCTTATCCGTGAAGACATTCTAAAATGGTCAAAAACGGCCTTTTAAATGCCATTTTTAGCCGAATATCATTTAATATTTCAATAATGTTCAGTATTAGGAACTTCTATTAACTCTTTATCTCCATTAATGTTTGATCAGAAATGAGCCACGTGCAATAGTGCTCGTGTAAATTCACGATTTCTAGCTGAATGTATCACAGAATTGATTGACATGTGATGCACACTCTAAAGGTGAGAAAGGGGAGCTAAGGGCACTAATTTTGCAGTTTTTATATCAAGTATAATTTTGTCTAAATAACTCAAATAATTCTCCAGTAGAAACATAAGAGTTTAATTTTCTTCCCAATGTTACTTCAACAGTTGTTGAATATTTGTCAAGGGTGTCCTGGATTTTAATGATAGCTTTCCCTCTACATTTAAAAAGTGTCTCATCTAATCCTGCTTTTCTCATGCCAGATATTCAAGAACTGTTGATATCAACATGTGAAGAAAATTAATCTATGTGTTTCTACTGGTGCAATATTTTATTTATTTTGGCCAAAAATATTTTTATATAAGAACTGCCCTTAACTTACGTATCTTACAGTCTCACCTTAACACTGCTAACAGCTAACACCACGAGGTGAAAATGTATGCATTCTACCAGGGGCAGATCCAGATCATTTTCATAGGGGGATCATAATTATAAATAAAATAGTTTTTTACAATGTTAAATTTCTGTGTAAAGTCTCTTAATAGTTTCTCATTCATATTTAATCTTATGTATGTTTTAAACCGTGGTCCCCCACCCCAATTTTTTAAAATCTGATAGCTTTTATAAACTATTTGGAGTGCCCTTCCTTCAACAATTTTTTGCAAAAAATTATTCACTCTAGAAGCTAAGATTAGTCTTCACCTTTTATTTTTGATTAGATTTTATAAGCCATTTTATCTGTTCCTCGCCTGGAAATTTTTGGAGTTTGGATGCTCTAATGTTTTACGATAGTTAGATACCTCTAGAAGATCTTTTAAGTGGTCCTCCACCGACAACATTTTGAAAATTGAATTAATTCAGAAACTAGGCTATTTGGGGTGGTCCTCGCTTGAAAATGATTCAAAATGGCATGCAACTGGAAACTATTTGGCGTTGTCCTCCCCTAGATATTTTTGAAATTTGGATGAACTTGGAAGGTATTTGGAGTTGTCCTCCCCTGGATATTTTTGAAATTTGGATGACCTTGGAAGGTATTTAGAGTTTTTCTCCCCTTATTTTTTTCTGCCAGTTAGATGTCTTGAGTCTAGTAGTTATTTTAAGTGGTCTTCTCTCAAATTTTTGAGAACAGAATACATCTAGAAGTAATTTGGAGTTTGATTTAAGGCCATCTTTCAGCTTCATAATCAATATCAGAGGATTTGAAATATATCCAGGGGGAGGGGGAAAATGTATTCCAGGGACGGGCAAATAATTTCCAGGGGGGAGGGGGGAGAGTCCTCCACATCTCCGCTGCTCCTCTACTGGACAGATTTTAAAAATTCTTTCATCAATATAAAGCTACATTATCAGTGAGTAACATAGACTATATTTTTTTATATTCTTTTAAACAATTAATTTATTCCTCATAAAAATGTCAATAGTCACCGATATTTTATGATAGAGTCTATGATGATTCTTCAATATGTGTGTTGAAAATAATTGGGGGAAGGGTCTAGTACTCTATATTCGGTATCCGTGGACAAACTGCTTTCAGGCGATTATTAGTCTTCTTTGATGTGTGTTAATCAACAATGTTCGTTACTCGGTATGCACGACAAATATTCATATACAAAAACGATTTTTTTCCCACACTTGCGTGAGTCATATTGGACGATGATTAAACGTGGACGAATAACGCACTTAATGGACCCATCTGCGCGTAAAAAGATAATCAATTGTATAATTTATATGTACTGTATTTTATTTCTAAAATTGAGCTTTCATTTCGTTTGTTGTATTAATTTTCTAACTTTCACAGGGAGGAGGGTCAATTGACCCTTTGAACCCCCCCCCCTAATTCCGCGCCTGCATTCTACTAACAACGTTTTAGTCTTCACCACCCAAATGTGTCTGCCTGATATCTCGTTGGATGGACTGTGCATGGACACAGTTGTGATTCTATCTTGACTCACATATTTAGGATCAAATGAAATATTAGGGACGAAGAAGGTATCTATAGGAAGTGTATCCTCATTCGCGTGAAGGGAACCAGATAAGATTAAACTGACGCCTTTGAAAGCCCGCTTATCGGGCCGGGATTGTTTGACAACGTTGAGAAGATGTAGCTGTTAATGGGCTCTTAATCTTTTTAAGATCACAAACCTCCAATGGCTCACCCAATGTCTCCATACTTCCTTCACCAGACTATCGAAATCATCATCATCATCATCACCTGTCCTTTTAGGTACCAGGATTACTTAAAAATGTGTCAATAGCTTGGTTTTACTGAAATAAACTGAATCCTCTCGCCACCTTAATGCGTTTTTTTAAGCACTGAGTTTTACTACCCGTTCGGGTTATATGCCTATGTACTAATTGCACTAATGATTTAGGGATTAGGAAAGCTTAACTAGAGGAAATGCATCCGCATTTGCGTGGAGGAAAAGTGGAAAACCGTTTATAAATAAAACCCTCATTGCACCCAGCAGGATCGAACCCCGATCTCTCATTCTTCGATTAATGTGTATTGATAACGGTGATAGAGTCTAATCTAACAACAACCTTTTTTTGGACAAAATATTCAGTGAACGTGTCCCATAACTTCATTATTTGGTTTCCATACCCCGAGAACAATAACCTCTACCTTGGACTATTCAACCACCAAAGCGGATATGTGATAGTTACAAAAACTACAAAAACTATTAAGCATAACAAATATTTAAAACATGTTCAGAATTTATGTACCACAGTTTGAAAGACGTATTGAGCTTCACTTTTTCTCGCTTTTTCAAACCGGGGCTACAATAACAATTTTTTTTTTTTTTTTAGGAATTAAGAGCGTGACATAAAAATTAGTGGTTCAGAACAGGACACCCCGACCCCGAGGTGCAATTTTTTTTTCAGGCGGGTCTATTTATTTTTAGCAAGGGAAACCAACCAAGTGGGGTGAACCCTCTTTGGGGCCCCGAGGATAGCAGGAGACCTCGCGATTTCTATCGGAGGAACACGCCCGGCCAAGCATCAACCAAAATTATTGACATTTAATAGATTCACGCAGTCAAAGAGTATGGAGATGAAATAGTCTCTCCAACTCAATTTTAATTAGCAATTGTAATTTTTTAAATGTTAGCCATAATCAAAGAGTAAAATAAATAAGCCTGGATTATTAATTTGTGATCTTTATTTAAGATCAAAACCATTGTAACCGTTGTAAGGGAACGTAAAACTATCTGACGCCCAAGCACAGTATATAAAAATCTAACGCTGATTTGTTACTAACTCACCAGAATCAAGGGCAATCAGGTCGTATATTAAAACAGTCAGGATCCGAACTAGAGACGCCCGGGGCAGACACTACGTGTGCTGTTAGAACTACTCTTTATTCCTACGCCAAGTCATGTGATCTACAGCTGTCACTTTTGATATTTAGTATTATTATCTATAAGCAATGGACCGCCACCAACAAAATCAATCTTGGCTGGCGGTCTTTAATCAGACAGATCCGAGCCAAATCCCAAGACCCGTTTGTACCCCTGGTCCATCGCTGTCGCGGTTTTGGACTTCGGGGAGGAAACATATTATATCGATCTAGGTTGACAGTTCGGACCATGTTCCGCAGGATTTGTGTCAGTGGTCTGTAAGCACGGCTTTCTCCTGGGAGACCCGGCTTCAAATTCAACAAGTCATATGCGACATGTTCCATTTGTAGTTTTCCCTCCCTTGTTCAGACAAACGCTGACGCTTTTACGTATAATATGCCCTCCTCATGTTGTGGTCTTAGAATGAGTTGGACTGGGTTAGTGGTTCCCAAAGTGTGGATTGTGGCAATGTTTTACGTTTTATAATATACAGGCCTATAATAATATTAATAATAATATTTAGCACCACGTCTTACTACCAGTTCGGGTTATACGCTTTAAGTACTAATTACTCTAATGGATTAGGAATTGGGAAGGTTGGATTAGAGGAAGTGAACCCGCATTTGCGTGGAGGGAGAGTGCAAAACCATTTAGGAAAAACCCCCCACAGTTCACCCGACCGAGATTCGAACCTCGATCTCCCCGTCCTCAGCAGTCGAGCTCAACACGACAAGCGCGTTAGCCAACTACGCCACCGAGGCGGGTTATAGGCCTATAGTAATTGAGGAGAAAAGTTGTAGTGTAATTTGGTATTTAAAAGAAACCCTAGTATTAAAAAGACGTATAACCTGTTGTACATATATGATTAAAATGTTGTTGGCATCAGTGGACTGAATGTAAGCCTCATGTAGTCTAGTTTTTCCCTGTCTCTCCCTCCTATGAAGCAAATGCGAGTGCCATTCCTCTAAATTCTACCTTATCAATCGTTATCACACTAGTGTAATTAAAATGAATATAGCACGGACGGGTAGTAAGACACGATGAAATAAAAAAGTTACTCTAATCTTTAAACTCCGAAGGGTTTAATCTGAGCGATTTAAATGGGGAACCTCAAAGTTGCGTTTTATTGATCATGCGGCCCGTCAACTAAATTTAGATGTTCAACATATTAGCTTGGTTAGTAACTTGATTGGCTACTGAAATGAGGGTCCCGGGTTCGATCTTTGGTACAGCCGAAAGATTTTTCATTGGTGAAATATGTGTTTAACTTTTTATAATGAATTAACGGTCGGATACGGGGTGTTGTGTCTGTTATGGATTTAAGTTAGTTTATAAGTCGTGTGTTGATGTAATCAGTTGGTTCAGAAAGTGTACGTTAAACACCTCAAACAAATGAAATAAATAAATGAAAAAACTAAGTTTGGACCCGCTTCGGGAGTTGAATGGGCTAAGCTTAGGGCGTCCCTTTTGCAATAGACTGGAATGCCGCTGGACAGGGAGATCAAGGTTCGAATCTCGGTTGGGTGTATTTTCTTAAATGGTTTCCCCTCCCCCTCTCTCTATAAGCAAATATAGATATACTACCTATAAATTAAACCTTTATAATCCCTCGCACATTAACGTAATTAGCACATAAGTTTATAGCCCGAACGGGAAGAAACACGCGGTGTGAAAAAGCAAGGGGCCAGTTTCATATTCAGACGTAGTACGCCTTAAGTGCAGCTCTATACTAAATACAAGATGATGCCTACTTAAACTCGAATGGAATGGCTGAAACTGGTCCATTCCATTCTGGTCTAGGTAGGTGTCACCCTATATTTAGTATAGTGCCACATTTAAGGCGTACTACGTCCGACTATGAAACTGGCCTTAAGTTTAGATTTAGAAATGGCTACTCAACCGACCATTTTGGGAACCCTTGATCCAGATAGTGAACAACCTGGGCAGGCAGTAAGAAGCGTAACACACGCACTAAACGCCAAACCTCTTGCAAGCCGCTAGCCAAGGTGTGCCACCTCATCTCTGCTCTATCAGGTTCGATTCGCTCCAAGGCCATTCTATCATTAACTACGATAGTTAAACAGATCAACCCGCTCTCATAGAGAGTAGATTTGTTTTTGATCACAAGCTCATCCACAATCATGACCTCCTGAAGTTCGACGAAAGAAGGGGTGAGGGAAATCACTCGGAAATTTTTAAAATCTTGGATGGCACTAAAAGCAGTTTTACGGTGGTCTAGTATTTTTAAGTGCGCTAACAGCTGCCTAAAGAGAGTATAGTAAAACACAAAAGAGTAAAAGCATTCCCAGTGTACCCAAACAGTTTTGAGCCACAACCTCCCAGTCAGAGTCAGAACCGTCACTGCAATTGAATGTACCCCTGCTTCCACTTCAGACCACCCCCTTTACTACCAAACGACTTAAAATGCAAGCCCCACCCCTTCTTTTCATATTTTTGAATCGAGACATTTGATTGTTCAATTTTTTACATATGAACCGAATCTTTCAACCAACATTTGTCCTCATACGAGGACTGTACGTGGTGTCACACGCGATATCGTTTTACTATAGCTCCCCCTCCTCCCCCTTATCCTTATCTAGCTTGGGTCAGAGTCAGTCACGCTAGCCTAGCCTCATCCATTCTTTCAGCGTGACGTCAGTTCTGAAAGGCTCCTGGTCTGAAATCTATTAATTGTTGTTAAAACGGTAGAATTGCTACACTAATAACTATGGTGAAATTTACCAACTAAAAATAACCACAATTAAAATTCAAAAATTGCAACAATCTTAATTAAAATATAATCACAATAACTTGTACACTAAAAAACGCAATTAATATAGTTCATAATACAAATTGTGCAGAATTGAGCAAAAATAGTTACTTTGAAGACTAATATGATTGGAAGGTTCATTTTTCAACACAAAACCTAATTTAATATATCAACAAACATGAACTCCAATGATAGCGTAGCCAAGATTTTTTTATCAAAGGAATATTTTTAATTACACACATTTTGTTGGTATATTTTCAAGATGGATATTTTTACAAAATAATTTATGAAGATATATTAAAACCAATCTACTTTTAGAATAAAACTTTCTATAAAATTGATAGGTATTAATTTTAATATAAAATAACGATATTAAATTTTATGAAGGTATCAAACCCTTCTCCCTATATTACTAGTTTGGGCTACGCTATTGCGGAATACCAGAGAAATGTTACAACACAAGCAAATAAATAATATATGTAATATTAACAAGTTCTTAAAACACAATGGAATATTAAGCTAATCTCTGTGACTCACCTATATATTCCTTGAAATGAAATTCCACACAATTTAAGCCTATTACATTATCTCTCTGTTAAATTTAATGAAAAAAATAATATGGTTATGTTCTATGTATATCCATTTTGGTTAAATTCCTAAAGCTGTTGACACATCATGACATCCGTTTCAATCTTCTCAGACTTTGTTTGCTTAATACACATATTTTTGTTAAAAAAAAGTCTTAGTTGTTACTGTGCAAATGTTTTTTCCAGGCGATACATGACACCATCACTTTTCAAACATTTTAACACTAACAAAAATTAAAAAATAATCTTGACGCAATATTGCACCTTGAAGAAAAGAGTGAGCGATAATAAAATAAATTAATGCGCATGCTAAGCTTCTTAGCTTTCATTTACCATTAAAGTGGGACCTACCACGTAAGCTAATGGACATCGGATTCTTTTGTAACTTCATGTTAACACATTACTTAACACTTCCCCAACAACAATGAAAGGAATGCAAACATTTGAGAACTGTCGCTTTGATCAACACTGTTAATAATACACACAACTTTTTCTTTTTTTTTTAAATCAAACACTATCTTCCACCTCAAACAGTATCCAAAATGGTTTCCAAGGAAAGTTCACATTGGACGATTACAAAAGAAGCGTTTAAATTATTATTTCATAAACTATATCACATATTAATTACAATAGCTTTCTATGCACAAAAGACAAGCTTTTACAAACAATTAAAAAAGTTTTAATGTTTTTTTTCACAAATAAACTTACACACATATCCTAATACACGAAAAAAGAAGAGAGCTTGAGAAGATTTCATTTAAAAGTTGGAACATCAACGAGATGATATATTATGCAGTATTTTTTTAATGTACATTAAGTAGGCCTATTCACTCCAATTTTTTTTTTACAGAACGCTCCGATCTCAAATTCCGTCACGCGAAAGAAAAAGTCATTATACAAATGAATTTTTTTCGTACTTTTTCAAAATTGTCTCTAATTATTTGAATGATAAATGCAGACCTACACTTGTCTTATCATTCGGAAAACACGGAAGGCAAGATCTAACAACGTAAAAAATATCCGCCGAGCCACCGTGGAATGTGCCACGAGTATGCGGCAAAACGAGACTAGCATAACAAGCTTGAACAGACGTGACATCCACAGCAGCCTGCAACAAAACAAGGTACATGGATGAGACTAACTTAATTCAACTTCTGGCATTTATAGCAACTTAATTAATTTGTGTATGTGCGTATAGCCCAAACGGGTAGCAAGACGTGGTGCTGGAAAAAAATAATTGCGTATGCCCCGAATCAGGGCTGCCCTAAGTAGATGTGGAGCCCTGGGCAAACTTTGTAGGGCCCCCAGTTCTCTGCCTCAGCCCCACCCTCCCCATTCCCTCCAAATTAAAAAATAAATAAATTTTGTATTATACAGTCAACTCTCGATTCTACGACCCTCTCGAAGTAACGACCCTTTTTTGGGGAACCGTGAAAAATGTGGGAAAAAAAGGTTGAAAAGTTTAAGGAAATCGACTGTAAAATGTGTTTGTTGCATTTATTTAGGTCGCTGCGTTGCAATTATCTTTGTGAGCGCTGTATTACTAGTAACTGGGGTGGGTCAGGTATAAAAAAAGACACCACCTCATCAATGCCAGCCAATATCACTTGACTCTGTCCACCCCCTCCCACAAGCAAGACAATGTTTCCCCGCGCGCGACTGCCGCTACATCACGCGCCAGGCTTGCTTTTGCCATTGTTATTTCGATTCTCGATTTGGTTACTATTTTGGTTTGATTTTGTGAACAATTTTGTGAACAGTTTTTGACGAACCATGCTATTGTTTAACATTGTTGTTTTGATTTGGTTACGTTTTTGGTTGGATTTTGTGAACGATTTTTGATGACCCACGCTATTTTTTTTAAATTTGATACGAACTTATAATTTTGACGAAATGAGTGAACGGAGTATCTTCTTCAAGAAATAGGTAGGTTTTATTTTATTTACTTTTACACGTATTGTCTAAAAAATGCAATTTTTTCGTATGAAGGTCAAGAGTGGAACAAAATCTGTTAAAATTCCAATAACGACCCCTTCGAAATAACGACCCTTTTCCAGGGAACCGTGAAAGGTCGTAGAATCGAGAGTTGACTGTAGTTGTTTGTACCTATACACCAGTTTTCAGCTCAGGAAATGCCCTGCACGTAATAATGAATGCTCGAAGTCGTGTTTTTATACATATATAGACTGTTTTCACCTCAACCATTAGTAGTGTTTTCTTCCCCATTAAACTTGATCGTAAAAAGGTACAAAGAACCATTATGCAATAAGACCTATCCACCATAGACAGACAGACAAATGAAAGTCGGCCAAGTTAAAACGGAGAGCTCGTATCACTCATTCAATAAACCAAACCATATGATCGGTGAAAAGAATAGCTAAAAACCTATGTATTGTAATGGGAAAAGGAACTAGGAGTGGGAGTTTCAAGCAATTCAACATTCACTCGGAATCCACATTGTTTGGAAAATAACGCAGACAAAACCTAGTCACGGATCTAAACAAGGTATTTTGAAACCGTACTAACACAGCTTGTTCTGTCAGTATCATGAGTTAGAGTCAAAGTTTGCCTAAATTTGGGATAAACGAGCCAGGGGAAAGGGGAAGGAGACTATAGACCTATGTTTGGTTATTTGATATTTAAAATACTCCGAATGGTTTTAACTGTTCATATTTTTACTGAAAAACGTATGGTTTGGGATTTCAATGAGCATCTGAAACCACCAGTAACTATTTAAGTGCTAATCAAAAACAGATTACTAGCGAGCATGCATTGCTAAGTGCTATCAGCGTTTGGAACTGCCATAGATGGTTTTTATTAATTTTTTATAAAGCGTCTTGTTAACCCTCTGGGCTACACGCATTTTAATTACTCTAGAGAGAGAGAGAGGGATGAAGAAGGTGAAATTTAGAGTAAGTATACCCTAATTTTCGTGGTGAAAGAATGAGAACCATTTAGAAAAATTCTCGGTACGCTTGGCCGAGATTCAAACCCCAACCTCCCCGTTGTCAGAAAACCAAGCTAAATGAGCTTGACTTATAGTCTGCGTGCCCACAGATGGTGATAATTGGTTAATGGGCCCACGGACAAAAGCATCAGTCTTATATTGTCTGGTTTGCCGATGGTGGGGAGGTCAGGGTTCGAAACTCGACCGGGTGTACTGACGTGGATTTTTCTAGACGATTCTCCTATTTTTCCTTCTCACAAATACGGGTAAACTTTTTGAATTATATCCTTCTCGTTCTTATTTCATTGAGACAAACATGCAGATAACTCGTATGATAAAACTTGGAGCAACAAAACACAAATTAGCGGGATGATATCAATTTTGGATAAAATAGCAATTTTTTTTCAGTCAACTTTAAATTAATTCATATATTTAAGTAAATTTTATTTTTTCTTAGTTTTGAAGCTTTCTTAGGCTTGTGATCATTGCAAAGGTATGCCGACATAATATTTTAGTTTTTTTTAGCACCAACCATGGAAGAGATCGTCAAATGCTTGAGTTGAGCCATTACCTCGAGATGGCAGATCAGAATAAGGTTAAAAAACGGAGACGTCCCTTCATAAACCAATATGGGCATGAAGTTTGAAATATATTCTTCCCCAGTTCAAAAGTAATATAAGAGAAGAGACAGGATAGATAGATAAACACGCAAATCACTCGAACATATATTATGTCTTTAAGTAAATTAATGATTTCATGAGTTCCTCAAGCAATACTTACGTCCTTAGTTTTTTCCTCGCCGTGGGTAAAGAGCTAGGTTTTTCTTTGAAGAGAAACTGCCGCATTCCTAAAATGTAACTCTCTATGTAAGTGGGCCAATCAATCTCGCGGACGTCGAACGAGAAACATTTCTTATCCTCAACGCTCAACATAGAACTTAACTGCCTCACTTTGTCATCGTTGAAAATCCATTGTTGCGTTGTGAAATAATGGAGGCATACGGCTGCCGTGCTCAGTTTGTTTTGGATACTCGCCATACTGAAAAACATAAGATCAATTAAATTTAATAATTTTAAAAATATTTTATTTTATTTGAAGTATACTCCATTCACGGTAGGAATTACTCTCTGAAAGGTATTTTTTCCAACCAATATCCTACTATAATAGATTTCTGGTAGGGAAAAAGACCTTTCAGAAAACAATTCCTACGGTGAATGGACTTTATAATCCATGCACTGTGTTAACAGATTGATTGTGTCAGTATTCGACTTACAAACTAACTTTAAATAACAGACACACTACCCAATCATCCGACCGTTAATTCTTTATATTTAAATAGTTGGGAAATTTTGTGTGTGTGTGTAAGGGGGAAGGGGGGGATATGGAAGAGGTTTCATTTAACATCTGTAAGCTAGACAGACACACACACACACACACACACACACACAGATGATTGCTCTGTAAACTCACAAAGGTTTTTTCCCTGCGATTACAGTGAAGAAGTCCACGATATGCGCAGGCAAGAAATGAAGGAAGAAAGTGCACACAGTGTTAATCGTTGAACATGAATGCATGGCGCCGTCAGGGTACCACATGGTGTCCACTAAGGGATGTCTGCGAATATGGTGGAAACTGTAGTCGACAAACTGTTTCCACGTGATTGGATTCTGGAGACCTGTACAACAGTTGTACACAGCTATGTCGTCAGATCTGCCAACAGAAAATATACACAATCATCTTTCGTGCTAAGAGTCCGCTGAACGATACCATACTAGGATTATGGCCAAGCCCAGATTTAAGGTCATTCGAAAATTAGAATCACTATTAAATTTTGAGCCTAAAACACCTTAGCGGGAAATTTAACATAAGTTGGGCTAAGGGAGTTATCTAAGATAAGATAGCAAGTTGCGATGTCTCAGCCCATTCCAGCAACACCGACTGAATGAGGAATCCGGCGTCCTCTTTACCTAGGTGTGTCATTAGTTGGGATTATCTGACCCTCTGCCTCGGCCTGGTATATTATGTTCTGCTAGTGGGTATTGTCCTTACAATCGGTATAGTCAAAAAAAAAAAAATTTAACCAAATATAAGTTACATTTCACATCTATATTTGAAATGATCAATTCGGACACATTAATAAAATTAACGAGTACGTACAGTTAGATTTAAAAAATAAAATAAATTCTAAATAATAACAATGTATACTACAAAAATAGATACAATCAAATTAGCAGGGTATAAAATGAACGGTATTTAAATATAGTTAAAGATTATGTAATTCTACCACTTCTAAACTGCTTATACATCTAAAATTAATTTTTCTTTAACCTGTTATAAATGTATTATTGCTTACATCTCATATGAGAATGTCTAGCAAGTTATGACAGATTTCAGCTCATTACTTTAACTTAAGAATGGTATATGAAAAGCCTAAAATATCAAGTTTGACCCCTTATAGCTAATAAACTCTAATTATTTGAAATTATTGAATACATATTTACAGTTTATTTACTATTATTAGTATTAGCACCGCGTCTTGCTACCCGTTCGGGTTATACGCACTTAAGCTAATGTGTAATACAAGGGCTAACGCCCAAGGTCCGACACAAACTGTTGCACTACAAATGTGTCTCTATTGTTTCTATGGATTTTAGTAATAGTAAGACCTTAAAAAAAATTATAGCTTACTATATCAATTTTTATTTATTTCTTACAAAATATTGCTTACTTACGTATGGCAAGCAAATATTTATACTTTTGTCATTTTTGGATGGATATCTTATGAATTTAAAAAAAAAATTGGAACTATTTAATGTTTTAGTATCAAGATTAAATTAAAACAAACGACTTGTATGATAAAATGTTGGTTTTAAACAAATTAAATTTATTGTTATGACAATAATTAGATTTTAACAGTTAATTTTGTAAATAAAAAATTATATTGTTGATAAGTTATTAATCCAGCCCTGATTCTAGCACAAATCACTAGTTTTTCTGTAACAACACTTCTGCCTTGAACCTGATCAAAATGTGGTGCATATTTTGCACAATTGACAAATTACTACGAGTGTACTTATAGTGACCCGCCTCGGTGGCGTAGTTGACTAACGCGCTTGTCGTGTTGAAGCTCGATCTGCTGAGGACGGGGAGATCGAGGTTCGAATCTCGGTCGGGTGAACTGAGGGTGGTTTTTTCCTAAATGGTTTTCCACTCTCCCTCTACGCAAATGCGGGTTAACTTCCTCTAATTCAACCTTCCCAAATCCTAATCCATTAGCGTAATTAGTACGTAAAGCGTATAACCCGAACGGGTAGTAAGACGCGGTGCTAAATAATAATAATAATAATGTAGTTATAGTGTAATCGCAATACGACAGTAGACTTAGAATAATTTATAAGAGAAAACAATATTTTGCTTTCAACAGAAACAAAATATAGCAATAGCTATTAATCAAGGCCGTGCCCAAATATGGGGTATGTTTGTTGTGTGTGTTTGTTGTGGAAGAGGAAAGGGGGGCCCTATTTGTGGGGGCTCGTGTTGAAGTAAACCCCCCTCCTCTCCCCCCCCCCCCAAACACCAACGGAGATGTCAAGGAATGTTTAAACAATAGCTACTTTTGAAGAAACTTAAAGTTGTTTTCTTAACATAATAATTGGGGTTTTTGTTATGAATTTTATGAGACTCCAATAAGCCACTAGCCTAGGCATTGAAAGAAAAGTATAAAAATGTACTTTTAGTAATATTTAAGCGTATGGCCCGAAAGGGTACTAAGCTATGGTGCTAATAAATAACTAATAGTTTTGGTGGTGGAGAAGCTAGACCCTCAAAACACCTTCAAAACACCACGGCCCTGACAATACTATAATTTTTTATTATATTATATGTCAAAAGTGATATTTTGACGTTTGAATACATATAAAATTAGCTAGTTTGTAATTGTCGTAATCACACTTTATTCAAACAATCAACTACAACATATAACAATAATTAGCAATGTAAAACAAACAGTTTCAAAGATCCATTATTTTTGATAAATAAATTACGTATAAGAGTAACACACAAGGTTTTACATAGTAGTGAAAGTTAGTATACATGTCAATTTACAAGAAACTAAATTATAAATAACAAAGAAGTTATTGAGCGTAGACATAGTAACAGGGTTGAAAATATTGAAGCAATGGAGGTTCTTTAGTTACTACCAAGTGAAGACGGGCTTTATGAGATTTTACCATTAGGCCAACCACACAAACAATAATGTAGTGAGAGAGTGTGTGTGCGTTGATCTTAAAGTTCATGTTTGATATTAGAGGAAACAATTATTAACAATAGCAGTTCAAGCTGGGTCTCCCCTTGCAACACTCCATGGACCGCCACTGCCTTGAAGTGGGATATATTGTTCTTTTCCATATAAATTTACTACATTTCCTGATAGAAACAGCCTGGAAATATATTTGGGAACAATGTGTTTAGACTTGACAGCTACACCTAATATCATTGCTGAGGTAACTGCGGGTCTCTCAATTAACTGTTGCCAAATCTCCTCACTCTCAGTTGTGTCGGAAGGTGGTGCGCTGGAGTAAGAATGTTAGAAGAAACTACTGGCAACATTGACTAACCAACGCAGAGTTACGAAACTTGTCTTATATTTGAGGAGAGATTGGTCTCATAAAAACGAGAGAATGACAACGCTGTATCTCAATAGTAACCATACATTTAGCTCAGCGGTGATATCCAGTGTAGCGTTGTTGTTTTCCCAGTCTCCATAAATAATCCGGTCAACAAGTCTTTAACTGCTAGGACTGAAAGGAGGCGAGGCTGGCGAGGGTCTAAGCGCATGCGCGAACGCACATACAAGAAATGCGGGAACAGCTGACCGAGCGACGAGGTCAGTGTGTCATATGACTGGCCCAGAGCTCCTTTTCAAGACCTTGACTGCCACCTAGTTTTTTTCTTTAGGTAGGGGCGACAGAGGTCAGAGATATCTCTTGTTTGACGGGCTCTCGGGCTAAACATCGATCTTAAGAGGGGAAGGGGAAGTCTCGTGACTGTCTTGTTATTTGATGGGTGTCACTCGTCTCTGTGTGTCGCGTGCCGAGTAGGAGTTTGCCGACCCTTGTCACACACGAGTCGTGCGAGGGTAGGGGAGGAAGTTGGGACGCACGTGATGAAACTAAGGCCGCTTTCTAATGGAGGGGGGGGG
>CABFVX010000495.1:82092-92126 GCA_902151425.1 Timema shepardi | reverse complement strand
CCCCCCCCCCCCCGGAGGACTTGGTGTTTTTTTTGTGCGTGTGTTTAATAAATATGTTCTAGTTTTATATTCCCACATTAAATTCCTCAAGAGGCTATTATTAACTACTTTTCCAAACTTAAGTTGAGGATAAGCACATCAACTAAAAAAATAAGTCGTTTATTTGATCCCGAAAGCTAACCGACCCAATTACTTGAGTGTTACTTTCCTTGCTCTCTGAGTACTGATCCAAGGACCTTTAAAGCCGAGATTATTATGCTCATTCGAATGACAACAGTTACTCCACGTTTTAAGATGGGAGTGTAGGGGACGCGAAAAAAGGTAAGTGTTTTTGCAGTTTTTATTGATAAACTTTTTTGGCCAAAATAAATCAAATATTTCGTCAATAGAAACATCTAGTTTAATTTTCTTCACATGGTAATATCAACAGTGGTTGAATATCTTTCATGAGCAGAGCGGGATTAGATGACACACTTTTTAAATTAAGAGGAAAAGTTGTCATTAAATTCCAGGACACCCTTGACAGATATTAAAAGAAACTACTGACATCAACATGTGAATAAAATTAAACTATGTTTATACTGGAGCAATACTTTTGATTTGCTTGGACTAAAAAAATGTGTTGATATAAAAACCACAAAAACATTGTGCAGGAAAGGACTGTTGTCATTCGAATGAGCTTCATAGGGTGCCGGACATGAGCTATCACGGATCATGAGCCATCACGTGACGCATACTTTGAATTCTTGGGTAAATGATGCAAAAACTACACGATCATAGTGGACGAGACATAATATGATAGTTGTGCTCAGGTACAAGTTTCCATCTGCTTCGGAACCGTCATGGAGAATATATAAATAGAATAAATGTTTTAGGGGTTCTATGAGACAACGAATCCCAAACTTGAGAGACTGTTCCGTAGGCCTATTTTCTTGTATGTCCTTCACAAATTCAATTTATCAGTCTTCAGCTGCAGAGGCCAGTATTTTGACGGCGCTCAGAACATAACAGGATATTTTAGTTGGGTGTGGATCAGAATGAAAAGGGAAGAACCAACAGCTGTCATCGTGCATTGCATGGCTCATTCTTTGAGTCTTACTGTGCAGGACAAGGTAAAGTAAATTAACGGATGTCATAACGTACTTTACCTGCTAGAAGACATTAATTTCGTCCGAAACTCTTCAGGAGGGGTAGGCGTCTCCAAAAACACTCAATGTCAGGTCAGTGACGGACCATCTAAGAATCTGTGTCCATTTTGACCAACTTGTTGGACAGTTCAATATAAATCTCTTTTGTCCGTCCTCTCAAATTACAATGGACTCGTGCGTATAACCCGAACGGGTAGTAAGACGTGGTGCTAATAATAATAATAATAATAATAATAATAATAATAATAATACAGTAAACTTGCAAGCTTCATGGAGGAATTATTAAAGTCAGAAAAATCGTATACTGGTGCCAAAGCCGCGTCAGTCAGCCACACTATCCTTACGGCCAAACCTGCCGGGTAGCCTACTTGTCACCTTTTCAACTTCCATTCGGTATCCAGGTCGCCAACTGTTTACTTTATACTTTCAACTTGGTGTGGCCTCCTTCGGTGGCCGCATGGCCTAGGGAATCACTCTGGCAATAGACTTGCCGATGACTGGGAGATCTGGTTTAGGATACTAGTCTGCTGTGCTGAGGGGGATTTTATCTTAATACCTTTGAGAAAATGCGGGTACATTTCCTCTAAATTAAACCTTTATAATTCCTAACACATTAGAGTAGTACATATGCGTATAGGTAGCCTAGACAGGTAGTAAGACACGATGCTAAAAAAACAACTGTGTGCGGTTGATCAAATGGGTACAGTCTAATTTTCATAAGTAGAGTCTTCTTATCTCAGTTATCCGACAGCTGGAAAAGTTACTATATCTACTGTCACGTGTGCATATGTCAGGCCATGTTTTCTGCAACTGTCACTTCTGATGTATAGTATTTATGCCTATAGAAAATCACTGAAAATAAAACATTATCAATTATGTCCGCAAAAATACATGTTTGTATTTTATAAAAGATCCTTCCAATGAAAATTGGACTGTACAGGGAGTTATCCTCTAACGAGTGATTTCCCTACGTGATTTTAATATAACGCGATCAAAGAAATATGGATAGTTTTCGATAACATAACTCCGAGACGGCTATTACGCGATTTCCGATATCGGACCACCGCTCCTCCCCGCATTAGGTCCATGTTCACCGCCACTAGTGTTGTATTAGCGCCTTCTTTGGTCTGCCTCAATCCATTTACAGCCCAATTGCAATTATAAAAGTTTTCCTATCTACAAAGTATTCTGCTTTATGTTATCAAAGAATTATTTAGAAGTTTTAATGATTATTATTTAAATGTTGACCTTTTTTTATATAAACAGCATGATGTAATATACCAAATATAAACTATAGAATATGTGAAAAAAAGAATGTAAAATTATTTTTCATAGATTTAGCCAGTATCTGCAGACCTCAAACCTATATTCTCTCATCTAACTGATGTTTTTTATAACGTGATGTTTTTCCGTAACGCAAATGTTGCCTAATAAGATACATTCTGTTAAGCCTTGCTTCACCTGGCAAGACTCCACGAGCAGATAGGGTTGGCCTCAAGGACACCCTGCTTATTTATGACTAAGGGGTTCACCGTTTGGTCCCGACCTGCTTCATGGAAGGGAATTTTCCCACGTTGTTTCCCATCCTCTCTTCTAAAGGATTTTCAGCAGACTCATGCATGCGGGAAATAAGACAAACAATCTAAGAAAGTGCTAGTTTCTCTCTGCTATTATGTGTTTCTAACAGTCCTTTAAAAAAGAGAGAGAGAACGAGGTTAATTTAAGTAGCACTGTTATTTCTAATAGAAGCTCTGTAAGATAATAATTGGTAATGTCAGTACGCCTGTATGAAACGGCAAACACCGATGTGCCGTAACCGTTGTGACATTGAAAACACACCGTGGGTTAAAGTAGAAACATAAACATTTGTTGAGTAAACCTCAGAATAGGTTCCTCGTGGGCAGTCCTACCTTGTGGTGGCGGTCTTCCACGCAGCGCAGACGAGAAGATTCACCACGAAGTCGACAGGAATCAGATCAGCGACCTTGTTGGGGTCACAGAGTATTGTTCTGAAGATGCCTTTGCTTGTGGCCCCTATTATCCCACTGGGGCCATTCCAGTTGTCGATCCATCCCGCTAGGGGCTCTCGCGCAGACGACAACACTACAACACAAGAAACAAAATATGAAGCTACGCTGTGCCACCGATGTGGCAAGGCAAGGGAACTTTATCCGGGGATCATATACCCTTCAAAAGATTTCGTTCTCTCGCTTAGTTCAGTGATTTATCGTTAAAACATAGCGTTCACTATCAAGGGCATAGAAATAAGCGGGTCCAGGGTGTCCGGAATTCTTTGGGATTTGATGAACCCCTCTGAAGGGGATCCATATATGTATAAAAATGTATTAGCTAAAGGCATAGCACAATTTTCTTGCAGAACCCCCGCCCCCCATAGAAGGAAATAGGCTTTCTACGCCCTTGCTCACTATTTCATTTGTCAATGCCAACAACTTCGGTTTTTTGAAAAGGGTTTTATTTAATTTATATTCTTTTTTATTAGTCAGGTTTATTTTATTTATATTCTCTTTTATTAGTCAGGTTTATTTTATTTATATTATGTTTATTAGTCAGGTTTATTTTATTTACATTTTTTTTATTAGTCAGGTTTAATTCTTCATATTTTCTTTTATTAGTCAGGTTCAAGATAACCAAAATGAGCATGGATTCCTCAGCCAATTTCTGTTGTTCAACCCAGTAGGTAGTAGCGGCTGTGTGACAGCGGTATTATGTGACTTTCAAAGAAGAGAAGCGATCACTTTCAAGTGTAATAAATCACAGTAAATACCAATTCCCTGGAACCATTAGCTTTGTCAAGTCAACCGCCGGGGCATTATAGCCTGTGAAGTCACCACAACATTAAGAAACTGTAGTAGAATAATGATCAGACACCTTATCTCAGTCAATTGCAAATTTGTCTACTAAGTTAAAGGCCCCGGGTTCGATTCTCGGCATGGCCGAAAATTTATCACTGGTGAAATGTGAGTTTACCCTTTCACAGTGATGAATTAGCTTCTGGGGACTGGCTGTTGTGCCTGACATAGTCTCAAGTCTGGCAAGACGGTAGCGGAAAATATATGGCTTGAATAAAGAAACTGACCCAGGTCATAGGCTGGAAACAGTAATGGAGGTAAAGTAGAATTATAAGAAGAACCTCTTAGAAAATATGGACAGTTTTATTTGCAGTTAACGTTAATAACATCTTTTTAAGCCACGTATTAGTTCGTGTAAAACATGATTAATTAGGCTAGTCACTAGTATAATAGAGATGGTAAATGTAGAATTTTAGAGGAAATATAGCCCACATTTGCATGGAGGGAAGGTAGGAAAATCATTCAGAAAGATTTACCCTGAATATACCCGACTGGGATTCGAAGTACGATCTCCCCGTCACCTGCAATCCAGTCAAGATGTGAGTGACGCGTTATACCTTTGTATGTCTATATATTAGTTGTGTTATTTTATATATATTGATAATATATATACAAAAGTGACAATTGCAGATCACATAACTTGTATTAATACGTGAAAGTAGACCTAGTAACTTTCCTTAATGTCAAATAAGGTTTTTTCTATAAAAAGTGAAATTAAATTGCTATCATAAGATCAATAATATCAGCAGCGAACCGCTTAAACGCTGGTGTGGTAAATGATTGATCACTAAACTAATAATAATCTGAACCGTACATTAGTTTTTTTTAGTACCACGTCTTACGGGGGATATAATTACACTTATGTGTTAAGGATAGGGAAGGTTTAATTTAGTATAAGTGTACCCGCATTTGCGTGGAAGGAGAGTGGAAAACTATTTAGGAAACACCCCTCTCAGTACACCCGATTTGGATTGAGCCCCAATATCACCGTCTTTGAGAGTAGCACCTTAGACCATGTGGCCACAGAAACGGGTCGTAGCTAAATGAACAACAACTAACCTAAAACATAAACTTCGATTCTTGGTCATTTCCTGAGAGGTAGAGTAGCCCCACGACTTCTTTAGTGCTGACTGACAGCTAACAGCTGACTTCTGACAGTCCACATTTAGGTATATACCTACATTTTGACTGTCAAAAGTGACAGCTGCTAAGCACATGTTTTTGCAGATCATATGGCTCGGCGGAGGGATACATAATTTGGTCTGGTAACTTTTCAAAGCTGTCAGTCAGCACCAAAGAAGTCATGGGGCTACTGTATATAACTAGTAATCTAAATGGATAAAAACACGATCAGTTCGACCGCCACACTTTCTGAAAAAACTAGGGGAAACATGGTTGGTTCACACTAGCTTTGGCATTTTATAGCAGTTTGAGTTTACCAAAAACTTATTCTGATGGTCCGAATTCTTCCAAACATATATGATTTGATATCACTTGTGGAAGTGACGGGGCATATTTGCAAAACGGATAAGTAGAAAGCTGTTTTAGGTCACTTTTAAAATGTCAGATAAGGCCAATCTATTGTGAGCGAACGTTACAAATGTTTTGTAATCGTCATGTAGCCTACTATACCAAACTCGCTTACTGATAAGCTCCCAGTGAATCAAAACAAAACTCTGATCCTATATCATACCTAGTCGAAAAGATTAAAACTACATTCGACTATTAAGCACATGTACAACCAAGCCCTTCCTACAGTATTTCCTCCCACAAAACAAAATAACGTATTTATAGTCTAGTCTTGGGAGTCAACCAATCTTCCAATAAACGAATAACAAGTAGTTCCGTTCGAGTGGGGGATTAGCTGAACTCCGAATCTCGACTATATATCGGGCCCTAAGAGAGACACTTACCAATGGAGGGTCTGACGATGGCCACAGGCAGGTTCCCGCACTCTTTTCATGAGCATGCTCTCTGCCAGGGCTTTGGTGAACGTGTAGGTGTTGGGACGGTTCCCGATCAGCTTGGGTGTGACGGTGTTCACAAGATCATCGTCCATCCATTCCATACACTGGATGATGTGTTCAGGATCGTACGGGGGAGAGTAGATCACTTCGTCTACCTCGGGCCGGTCGCAGTTGCAGTACGCCGTTGATACGTGGATTAAAGCCTGTGAGAAACATTTCAAGTCTCATACCTCCATCGACCCAAAAATGAAAAGGCCACGAAACGTGACCATTTTCATTTTCAAACACCATAAAAAGAACATATTGTAAGCGCTGTAAAGATAGACCAGTAATAGTATTTATTTTGTTTAGTGTTGATTAAATAATTTATTATTATTAGCACCACGTCTTACTACCCGTTCGGGTTATACGCACTTAAACTAATGTGTAATGGTAGGGTGATTGTGAGATGAAATTAACGACCTACAGTTTAACAGGGAATCCGAACCACGGTGGAGGCCTGGCATTCCTCACATTCACAAGATGTCTTGTCAGAGGTGAAGGAAAGGTTTGGTAATCAGATAAATCTTTTCCGGGACCGAGGATTCAATAATTTAACACAGCGTAAACATGTCTGAATATAACTCTTTACTCAGGCAATGGCACTTTGGACGTACACAACAGAAATATTCCTATCAACGCAAAATTCCATTTGAAAACACACACACTTATTATTGTAGTGCCAACCTTCAGCAATATTATTTAAAGCCTGTAGCATAAAAAATAACTATATGACGTAAGAAATTTTTTAATCCCACTGGTAAACGACGAATAGTCTACATGTGTTGGCTGAAATCTAGCTATAAAAAATAAGTAAAATATTCATGGATATTGGTTATCCTCCAGGTCTTGACCGACTATAAAAACGATGCAACCAGAAATCACTGCTAGCTTATTTTGTCTTCAAATGAGGGTTATTATGTTTCCCCCAAATACCTTCATTTACGGTAATAGCCCACGTTTCAGACCCATAGAGAACAACCTAAAACTGTACGTATAAACAGGTTAGTGTATTATTTATTTAACTATGGTACGCATATTCTGACATAATTAAAAGACAAATACATTAACCCAGCCCCAGATTATTAATCCTCCACTTAGTGAAATGTAATACCCCCAATGTCAACGTGATGCATGCTACATACTACCAGGAAAGGAACCCAGGACCATCATATCAGTAGGCAGACTCGCTACCGACTCAGCTAATGTATCAGACAGCTGTTAGAAATGTATTTGTTTCCTGATGATTCGGATGGGGGACAATTAGCACCATGCACCGGGCCCGGGGCCCATAAGGGCAAGGGTTCAAAGGTTACAAGTAACATATTCAGCATTGAGCACGGGCTCACATATTTACAATTCATTTATTCACGAGTTTTCTGTGAACTTGGTATGTATAAAGAAAGGTACAAAGAACAACTGTGCCGAGTTTGAATTAAACCGGCCAACGCGTTCAAAAGATACCGTGAGCCATATCCACCAAAGACATACAGACACATGCAAATCGGTGGAGTTAAAATTGAAAGCTCGCTTCACTCGTTTAATTAATCAAACCATATGATTATGTTTTTATTTGTTTTTACACTCTTGACAATATTCACCGGATCGCCTATACAGCGAGTTCTATACGAGCGCGCAAGCAAAAATTTCCTACCCAAACTCGTTTCCCCCCCTCTTGTCACCTAAACAATTGCGGGGTCATGTGCAACCACACAGTTTGCACACCCCTAAGGGCAGCTATATCTACAAGCGTTATCTTTCTACCGTGATTTACTTAATTCGAAATTCCTTTGGCTTGGTTGTAAAAGTCTTAGAAGATGAGAGGGGGCGAAGAGAGGCTTTGTCCCGGGTCTTCGAGCCCCGGACAAATACTTTATGGGCCTGTCCTTAAATAACACGTCATAAACAATTAGTTATGTTTGTCTAAAATTTAAAATATGAGCACTAGTCTGTTTACTGTCACTTTATTCTCTTCTTTTTAGATATGGACATTTTTTTATATAAACAGATCAAATGAAACGCGAAGCTCACGTGGTGGCCATATGACTCTAGAGCTTTGTTAATTTCTGTTTCGATTTTTATAACCTTTTTAGGGTCTACAAGTGTAAAAACTTAAGGTGGAAGTGTAGGGGCCGCGATAAAAGACCAGTGTTTTTTTCAAGTTTTTATAGCAAAACCTTTGGCCAAAATAATAAAAATATTGTTCCAGTAGAAACATGTGGTTCAATTTTCTTCACGTGGTGATATCAACATTTGTTGAATATCTGTCGTGATCATAGCAGCATTAGATGACAAACATTTTAATTTATAGAAAAAGTTGTCATTAAATTCCAGAACACCCCTGACAGATATTCAAGAAATGTTGGTATCGCTACGTGAAGTAAATTAAAACACTTTTTTTTTTCCGCTGGAGCAATATTTTATTTAGTTTGACAAAAAAAAGTTATTACTTTTTCTCGCCTTCCCTACATCATCTTAAGTGGACGAAAAAATAATATATAAGTAAAGTAACGTCAATTTATAATTATTGAGAACCGTCACCTCGGCTACTTGGCCTGCTCAGCTATCTTGTGATTGACTCAGACCTATATTGGAATCATGGGCAGGAGTATTGAAGTTGGTTTTCCCTTGATTGGTTTCCCACTCTCCCAGCCATTTAAATACGGGTACATTTCCTTTAAACTTTACCTTTTCATCCCTTTCACTTTAGTGTAGATATCAGGATAGCCCGGACGGGTAGTAAGACTCAGAGCAAATTAAAATTAGATAATTAATTATAGGAATAATCCGACACCTTAGCTCAGTCGGTAGTGTGTCTGCCTACTGAGCTGTGGGTTCCGGATTCGATTCCCGGCATAGCCGAAAAATTTATTATTGGTGAAATGTGGGTTTACGCTTTTACATTGATGAACTAATGGCTGGGGACTGGACGTTGTGCCTGTCCTGGTTTTAAGACATATTACAAGGTACATTATGCTAATACAAGCCGGCAGTGAAAAATATATGGCTTGAATAAAACAAAAACCTGACCCAGGCCACATACTGGTAAGAGCCATGGATGTAAAGTAGTAATTAAAGATATCACTCTTGATGAAACATCCGTGTTAGCGCAGCTATGCTGATGCATCATAGCAATTAACTCCCACCTGCTACCTCACATTCTTATTTGTACGCGTACAAACATTAGACTCAAAGATATATTTTCCCTTTCAAAACAACATCAACTTTGATTCTTCGGATTAGGATTTAGGATGATTCCATCCTTTACACCATGATGTTTATAAATATACATCGTTTGATATGTACATTGTGTGGAGTTCTTAAGATGCTGCCTTTCAGTCTGAATTAAACGTTTGAAATAACTAAAGACAGGTTGTAAGTGATAAAGACATTTTTTTAAAAATATTTCGACTGTCGTGAATATGCTAACCATCTTATATTAGCCTTCCACCAGGACCGACTTGTTCAATTTCTTTTGGAATAAGTTGAGGTTTGATCTGTGCAAAAATTAGTAAAATGCTAGCGCTGTCTTCTCTTGCTTTAATTTCCCATAAACGAATTGTTTGTCAAATGTTATTCAAAGGGGAGCCTCAGATTCCCAGGTTCAAGGGCTAGTCAGTTTTTTTTGGGGTTTCAAACCCCCCGCGAAATTTTATGAACTATATATATGGCTTTATTTATGGTTAAAACAATATCAAAATTAAGATACAAATACAAATTAGGGAGCTGTGTTACCTTAAAAAGCACTTCAGAGAGCTTTTAGAGGTGTTAAATATTTATTAACTTTCCTAGCCTTCAGCATTTTGGGGGTTATTTTACCATTAAAACAACACTTCACAAAGTTTCAAAAAGTGTTTAATATTTAAAAACTTTCCAAGCTTTCGGCAGCTAGGGGGTTATTTTACCATGAAATAAACCACCTCAGAGAGCGTCTAGAACTGTTTATCATTTAGAATTTTTTATAGCTTCCAGCAATTGGAGGATGAGCCCCCCAACCCCCCCCCCCCCCC
>CABFVX010000495.1:65121-82028 GCA_902151425.1 Timema shepardi | reverse complement strand
CTGGCTACAGCTTTGCACATTTTTATGGCATACGAGTTCATTACGGAAGATTTGGCCTTTCTTTACAGTTGAAAAGTTATTAAATAAAGTTCCGTATCCATCTGTCTCAAAAATATGTTTTAGATGAACACATTTTCTCAAATCCGAATATTAACTTGAGCAAGGAGTCTCAAATACCAATCTTGAATCTCAATCTCTAATCCAAATATTTTAAAATGTGATATGCAGATGAGGCTAACTTGGCCATATACATATGATTATTTTTTAAATTCTGGTTTAGTTTGTATATATTCTTTATTTGCTGTAGAAAATAGAAGTAGTAAAGAAATTATATTTGTTGTTGTTATAAGTTAATTCATTTAAGTTGTTGATTAGTGGTTTGGGGTCTTGTTGTAATGTTTAAACAAAAAAGATGTGTTTATTCATGAGTCAACTGATATGTTGTGTCTTGGAACTGGCTGGGGATACGCGGGGAAGGGAAATGGATTCGGTCACAATGAGTTACCGTTTTCAGAAGATGATTAATTCGATCTCTCCTCGAGAGAAAGCTAACAATGATCTTAGAGGCTAAGTCTTAGGTTCAAACAGGTATGTAAATGACCTTGGAGTCACGCTCGGAACCAAGCATAAAAATGTCATATCTGAAAATAAAGGGAGAGATATGCTAACACTAATGGTGCTTATTTCATACTGCCAACTTCTGAGAAGTAACACGATAAGTCTAATTTTCTTTCTGCTACAAAAGTGTTAGTAATTGGTAAGCTTAAGTCAGGGCCACTCCTATGTTCATTAGTACTCACATTCAAGCGTCTTGTCTGTGTCTACTGATAAGATAACCGTTGTAAAGTGCGGTAATAGCACATAGCTAATGGCACATAGCAAAATTTACCAGTTATCAGTGTCGCTGAACTACCTTGCCACGAATACGCGTGACCAATCCCGTGATCGAGAGGCTGGCCCTGGTTCGATCCTAGGGATATTAATATAAAAATAATTTAGTGTGAACTTATAGAATATTCGAGGTACTGCACAAATATTACTAATCCTGATTCTAAGGCTGAGTGTGAAATGTTAAGTACGGTGTGATGTTCTTGATTTGTCAATCACGCCTTGATTACACTCTACATATTAATTTTGAGTTCCTAGCACAAGCAATTGATCTCTGTATATAATAGTATTTTTAATAGTGCTCAATAAGAGTAGGGACACGCGCGGGCCAAACGTCCGGTTCGCTTAGTCTCTTTTACTGGTGATGGAGAGGTTGGCGTTAAAATCTTGTTTGGGTGCACTGAAGTTGTTTATTCCTTATTGGTTTCCCATTCTCACTCCACGCAAATGAGACTGAATTTCCTCTAAACTATACCTTCATTATCCCTTCTCCGTTGGCGTCATTAAATGCGGATAACCCAGCGTGGTGGGNGGGGGGGGAGGGGTATAAGCTACTTGGAGCACACAATTCGAACGTCCCCAGCGTTCGAACCAGTTGAATAGTAAATTTTGACCCAAACAAGATTTGAGCCAGTTCCTTAGTTAAGCAATCTCCACCATTTAAATGGCCGTATGTTTTGTCTCGGGAGTCAACCACTCTTCGGGTGAACGAATAACTTACAGTTCATGTCAAATGGGGGATTAACTCTCCTTCCGCGTCTCAACTAGAGTCCATTCGCCATAGGAGTGATGGTAACTTGACAGCTAGCAGAAGTTGTAAAAAACGGTCAAAAGGAAAAATATAATTATAAACAAATTATTTGTTGTGAAAATGTTGACAGCCAAAAGTGACAATAAATCGATAAATGGTCTCGTAGATTGACGAATGGATACATGAGAGTAAATTTGGTAACTTTTGCTAACTGTCAGTCACCACCACTCCTATGTCTAATACACTACATATAATAGTTCTTGCATCTACCGATAGATTGTCTAGATTAATAACTTACCTCCAGGCCCAAAATTCGGTGACAGAGTTGAACCAGCCGTTTCGTCCCCAGCATGTTGATATTCACGGACTGTTTCAGCATCTCGTCGAATTTAACCGTGGCGGCTGAATGGAACACGACGGAAACTTCTCGGATCAGAATATTCTGATCAAACTGACTGATGCCCAGTTCCGGTTGCATGATGTCGCCCGGGATTGGTATGATTTTGTTCAGCGCTTGCGGTTGATCTTTACGGATATTGTTGAATAACTATGGAGGAGTACAAGAATAATAAAGTTAGGCCTTACATTATACAACTAAATTGGTTCAATTATTCATATATTTTTCTTACACTTACCCGCTTTGGTGGCCGCATGGTCTAAGGCATCCCTTTCACAATAGACTAAGTTGTTGAAGGCGGGTATATTGGAGTTCGATCCCAGTTGGGTGTACTGAGAGTGTTTACTAAATATTTTTATACTCTCCCTCCAAGCAAATGCGGATATACTTACTCTAAATTAAATTAAACCTTGCTAATCCCTAAACCCATCAGAGTAATTATTACATAGGCGTATAGCTCGAACGGGTAGTAAGACGCGTTGATAAAAAAAATCCTTTTATTCTTAATATGATTTAATTTTCACTTTCACAAAGTTTACATGACTTAGAATAAGTGTAACACTTTTTTTCGTCGGATCACTGCATTTCGAACCTTTTTAGAAGGTAAAAAAAAGTATTCCAGTGGCGCGCTCAGAAGGGCGAGATAAAATGAATTAAAACTCTTATTTATGTAATTTTTATCAATTGTAAATTTTAGGGGATTTTTAATTGGTGTAGTAATAAGTATTTTGAGTATAATTCATTAACCTGTTATTGTTTTTTAAATTTAGCCTAAGCATTTAACCCATCTTCAGTGCTCCATACTGTAGTTTTACTTCAAATGTTCAAAACTTTCATTAAAATTAATGTTGAGCTCGAGGATAGTTCCCCAATCGCAACCTTGGGATTACCAATGAAGTAGCTAACATTGACTAATCTTACAGATGTAAAAATTTGTTCAAATACTTTGAAAGCTCCAAAACACGTGAATTGGTGTATATATGGAAGTAAATCAGTAATATTTAGAGCTGTATAAGCTTAGAAAAGGTTCTTCCCACAGCGACCCAATTTAAACATAGTATTGCAACATTGGCCAGGGATAAACTATATAGGCTCATTTAATATACGTGAAAGAATATCTAGTAACTTTCCTATCAGATAAGGGTTTTTATATGCCCAACAAGGAAATGCTTGCTATTGTCATGGTCATAGCGTGTTTTTTTGGTTTAAATCAAGGCAATTATGTAGCAAGTATGGTTGTAGTGATTAATATTATTAATCTGGGTACAAGGTTATTGTGTCTCACACTAACTCATTAAATTGTGTTTCAATCCCAATTAACTGCACTAAGAGACGTGTTTTTTTAATGTGTACTTGTAACCTGGTATTGGCTATGTGCAACTTAAGTTATCTAGCTTAAGAGAACAAGACGAGGAAGTAAAATTTTAAATAAATATACTAACATTCACTTGGAGAGAGAGAGAGTAGTGTAAAACAACCCTTGGTTGGTAGGCTACTTTCGTCGCCGGGTCATGCTACTTACAGGGGCCTGCAGGAGGTCCGACATCCTCGATGAAACGTCTTTCCCCCTCTTGGGCCTGATGAGGAGGTAGATGTTCTTGATGCCGGGGCAGGACCTCAGTAACTTCTCCACCAGCACCTTACCCATGAACCCGGTCCCTCCAGTAACCAAGATGGCGCGGTCCTGGTAGAACTGGTTCACCGGCGTATAGCTCGACGGGGTGGTCATCTTCTCCTGGATTTGGACAACCTTCTGTGACAAACCACTGTGCAAAATCACTATGTGGTCTGGCATTAAGGATATTGGCTTGGGTTGGAAGTTTTTCCAATGCCCCCCTCCCCTCTTTCACCCCTTTTACACAGTCCCACTGCCCATCAGGTTAAGTCACAGCACAATGACAGACAGTAAGGTTGAGTCCCCTAACCACTGATTTCTTTCAGTCAGACCGCAATATACACTAGACTAGTGGGTCAACATATACTAACTTATGTCTTTATTTTAGGTCAGCATGAACTAGAGTATCTCATTATCCTAGGTCAACATGCACTGGAATATCTCATTATCTTAGGTCAGCATACACTAGAGTATTTCTCTGTAGTAGGTTGACCTACACTAGAGTAAATCATTATTGTATATCAACAAACACTACATCACTTTAATGGGTCAACATACACTCTAATATATTATTATAAAATATCAACATACACTTGAGTATTTCATTAATGTAAGTCAAAATATACGGGATCATATCGTAAGTCAGCATATCACTATTTTAGGTCAAAAACACTTAATCACTTTAATAGGTCAACACATACCTGCGCTTCAAAGCTAACATATAATGTAAATTGTGAAGAAAATAATTGAGACGTTACCAAAATATAAGTACATATTTTAACTAAAATGTAGTTTTTATGTCGGCAATAAAAAATACCTCGCTATTGTGTTGCTGCAAACCCCAGTTTGTTGTTTTGACTACTACTTGGAGAGGAGCAGTTTTCACCTTCACATTGACCTAGCGCTTGGATACTAACGCAGATGGGGGCCGTGTTGAGGCGACTGGTGTCAAATGTAGGCCAAGTATCTGGTCCTCTCGCCGTACGCCAGGTGACTAACCATTGTGGTTGCAAGGAGTACCGTAGAAAACTAAACGGTATAGTAACGATAAGACCTAGATTCACTCAATAGGTTCGTCCGTTCCACCACATGGCATCTGCTGTTTACAGACATGACACACAAAAACTAGAACGTGTGTGTGTGTTTCTGTCTATTGTTTAGTACGGCTCAATCTTGTATATATAAAAAAATTGAGATGGAGCTACAGAATAAAAGATTTACGATGAAAGTTAAATTCTCGCTTTGTGATCGCCCTGTATTTCAAAGAGATTTGAATCGTTTATCGTCTTTAATGCTTGTTCATCTCTTATCTGGAAAAATAAACTGAAATTAATTGATAGCAACTAGTAATCCCAGAGGACTTCATTGCTGTTCCCATTGGCAACTGATCAAACATTCAAGAAAAGGAAACACTATTACGAAATGAAGATTTGCCATAATGAGGGGGTCAAATATGCATTCGTTATTTTCTCAATGAAACGGGACGAAGTTCGATAGGGAAAGCTAACCGCTACCTTTTGATATATACCTACAATTTATTCAGCAAAAAATAAATATTATTTAACATAACAAGTTGGTTTATTCGTAATGGTATAATACCGTTCACAGGGATACATTTAAATTATATTTTAAATATGGTTTAAATTTTCTTTAATAACGTTATTGAACTTTGAACAAATAATGTCAAACTCGATATGAAAACATTTAGTCACGCACCGCGATGGCCAAGTGGTCCTAATCGCTAGACTCTCATTATATTTGGTTCTCATTGAAGAGGATGCCAGGGTTCGAATCCCGGCCACAAGAATTAAGTGTGGTTTTCACATCCCCTCATAAAAGTAAAGTCATAGGTGTTATGCGCGATCAGTTCCGTCATTCTCGGGCGAACCGGTTGTTATTATTCTAAGAACCATTTTTAAATCTAAGATTTCTCCTGAATTTCTTCTTATCAGATATTCATCAACATCCTGGTGAAACCTATTTGACTGCTATCGTGAAATTTTAACTACGCAATCGACATTTACGGCAGTTGATGGATGATTCACGCTTGAGAAATTCTTCTAAAGAAAATACAGCATGAATCTAGAGGTGCATGGAAACAGTTACTTTTTAGGTTATTTCTTATAATTAACTGGGCACTCTTACTGTGGATTCACACGTTCACTGAAAAACTAGAGCAGAACAGAAACGTGGTCACGTGACGCGCTCTAAGCCAATCACAAGATTGCCGCTTAATCAGCGCGAGCTGTTCTGCTGTAGTTCAACTATTATTTACTTTATCCGCTCTGTTTGAGATGTTAGGCACAGGAGAACCAATCAAATCTCGGAACCAACCATCTCAAATTAGTGCGCATGCGCTCTACAGCCAGAAGCTATCAGACAGCTTCGTTTGCCGTTGTGAGGAGATTTGAAATAATTTGTTAATGTAAAGCGTGTTTATTGATGTATTGGATTGTGCCACGACACATCATTATAATTTGTAAACAACCATCGAGACAATGATCAAAATATATGTTTATCCACTAGAAAATAAAATATGTCGATAATAAGCTGTTTTAAAGTGTTGCAATGCATCAAGGGTCAATTTAAAGTGTGTGAATTACTGCGCAGATTATGCGTTATATTTTTCGGTGAGCGTGTTAATCAAGCGTTAGGGCCAGTTTCATAGTCAAATATAATACGCCTCAAGTGCGGCTATACACTAAATACAAGACGTCACCTACCTAAACCAGAATAGAATGGGCCAGTTTCCTATGCGAGAACGGCCCATTCCATTCTGGTCTAGGTAGGTGTCGTCATGTACTTAGTATAGCGCCTCAAGTGCGGCGCTACACTAAGTACAAAACGACACCTACCTAAATCAGAATGGAATGGGCCGTTCTCTATTAGGAAACTGGCCCATTCCATTCGAGTTTAGGTAGGTGTCATCATGAATTTAGTTTAGCGCCGCACTTGAGGCGTACTAAATTTGACTATGAAACTGGCCCTTAGGGCCTCAAGTGCGAGTCGATACTAAATACAGGAAGACACCTACCTTGACCAAAATGGAATGGGCCAGTTTCACATATGAAACCGGCCCATTCCATTCTGGTTCAGGTAGGTGACGTCTTGTATTTAGTATAGCACCGCACTTGAGGCGTACTAAATTTGACTATGAAACTGGCCCTATGTCTTTAAGTCAGTTCTTATAATTCAATGGAAACTTAACTCTATGTTTGGTAGTTGATAATTGAATGGAAACTGCTACTTTTTAAAATAGTTCTTATAATTAACTGGAAACTGTTACTCTTTAAGTCAGATCTTATGATTGATTTTATTTAACTATTGCGTTTTCTATCTTACGTTATAAATGTATTTCATAAATGTACACACATTTTGATGCATACATAGTTATACTGTACGTTATTTTGAGAATTAAGATTGTGTATATTAAGCCACGTAATCCACCTCCGAGACACAATCTAATCTATTTTTAATGAGAAGTCTAGCTTAAGTAGCACATGGGTGTAAAGTCGCGCTTCAATCTTTGGGACTGTTTACGTTGTACATAAGCTCATTTAGAGAGTTAAGTGTAGATGAGAGTGATTAGATTAGACTCCAGGGGCTCCCAAAGCGAGGCCCATGGGCCTTATGCAGCTCTCAAGCATCTTTTGCATGCTCAACGATGGGTTGTTGCATTTTTGTTTTATTTCTTTTTAGTTGTGTATGATATGTCTCTTAAGTAGATAAATGTTTTTATTTAATTAATAAATTATTTTTATTGTTTAATTATTTGCGGTATTTAATGCGCGCTTTCTGAACCAACTGATTATAGCAGTACACGAGAATTTCTATGAGTGAGAGCGAAAGGACCTAACAATTTTGGCTGGAAAGGTATTTCCACATACCTTCCAGGGTTCTTCTACACCCCACAATCGACATGAGACCGACAGCCTTACTTCCCCTCCGAAGGAAGTTGTGCTACAGATTTTTATCGTTCAATAAAAAATTCGTCGACCCTGACTGCGTGTGAACCCACGAATTTCGAGTCCTTAGGCGAGCACTTTACCCCAAAATCACCAAGATCAACAATTGCTAAGTTAAGGATAGGTTTAAATTGGAATGTCAAAATATACATTTACTACGTTTATTAAAACACACAGGAAATTCGTATCTTTGATTTTAAGTGATTAATTAATACATGGTTTTCCCCTGAGTCGGAGACCATCCAGACCAAAGGCATAAGTCTAGTCTAGTCTGATTTGTAAATGAAAAAAAAGGTTGGGGCTAGAAACCCGGCTAGATTTTTTTCCTAAATGGTTTCCCAATCTCCCTCCCTCAATCGTGTGTACATTTCCTCTGCGGACGTGTTAATGTGGTATTCTAGATAAACAAATACAGTGTATTTACTTAAAGTTAAGAATATGTGAGTAGAAGAGTCAACCAATTGATTATGCTTAGTTAAAGAATTGACACTTCAACCAGAAACATTGGGAGCCCCTGGCCTAAGACAAAGGTATACAATTCGAATTATTATCCAGGAAGCATTTGTCAAACGTGTTCTCATTGTTCGAACACTTTTTGTGAGCCGCGTTGGTAAGCGTGTAGGTGTAGGCGGGATAGTAAACTAAACTATTTAGTAAGTAACTAGATCTTCCCCGGAATATAAAACTATTGTTTCTGTATTGAGCTATGCCTGAACTTATAGTTCAGTTATTTCAAAATATCACATTTTGAAATAGAAAAAGTCAACAAACGACTAGCTGGTGTCGGTTGTTGGGTTCGCAAGCAGTTCTCTCACACAAACATCTACAATATTATAAATACGTTAGAGCTCTGATCATCCGGACAAAGATCACTTGACAACACATTTTATTGCAAAATTTTATCAAGTACATCATTATAATCTATAAATAATGAATCAACTATTTCAAATCATTACATTTCAAGAGTTTTAAGAGGTCCAGCTTGACATTTGATATTTTTTGCGTATAATAAGTTAAGGTAAAAATATAATTAATGTACGAGGCTGAACTTTATAATATAATAACTAGATATTCTTATGAGGTATTCACGAAGAAATATTTATAATATTCATATTAATAGTTTCAATATTATTAATTTCAGCCTCATACAGTAGATACAGTAGCCCAATGACTTCTTTGGTGCTGACTGACAACTTTGAAAAGCTACCAGGCTAAATTATGTATTACTACGCCGAACCATATGATCTGCAAAAACATGTGTTTAGCAGCTGTCACTTCTGACAGTCAACATTTAGGTAGACTCCTAAATGTTGACTGTCAGCAGTCAGCGCTGTCAGTCAGCACCAAAGAAGCCGTGGGGCTACTGTACTTTACCTAAACAATGGTACGCAAAAAGCATTAAATAGCAAGTTTGACTCCTTTAAAAATTGTGAACTGTAATTATTTGAAATAATTGAATCAGTATTAAATGTTATAACGTACACTTGTTGAAATTGTGCAGTAAAATATTTAATGTCGAATGACCTTAATGCATGTCAAAGCTGGTTCAGATAGTCGGAAATTCGAATAGTATGATTAAGAGGACTACCTAGGTAGCTGATATATTGAATAGCTGTTGCGCCTAGATTAAATATTGACAAAACCTTTAACAGCACACGAGTTTGGCGTTGGCTGGAATTAACAAAACAAAACATGTTCTATGACGCTATACATATATAGACTTGTAAACATAGTTTAAAAGTCGAAATATTATAAGTCTCATATTCTAGTTTATCAGTAAGAGCTAAATGCCTGGGAAATGAAAGGTAACGGATATTGGAGACACGGATGGATCTTTGGGAAACGAATTATGTAATATAATAGCTGGGGTCAAAGAACGAATTGTATGGGTATTTGTATTTTCCTCCTCTCCTGTTTGTTCTTCTACTGCCAGACAACTAGTTCAAAGGAAGAGCACTTGCAACAGCGGGGAGAGGGGACGAGGAAACAATTATGAACCATTTTAATTTAAAAACCCTTTCTAGTGCACTCGTTTGAGATTCGAGCCTCATTATCGGGAATACAGTATATTTTACGAAATTGATGACTTGGACGGTGAGACCACCGGTGCGAATATGTGATAACTAATGTTTAGTGAAAAACATATATGTGTGTAACTGAATAAGATGCCTTTTTTAAGCACATTTTTTGAGTGAAACATAAGATTTGTAAGTTAATGCTGTTAATACTTTAAAAACCATTGCAGAAAAATATTTTTAACGTAAATGTTTAAAAAATGTTAAATTAATATCAGATTTTCGTCAAAAATTATTCGCCCCAACACTCAAGACTATTTGAGTAGTAATCACTAAATTTATTGACGTTTAAGTAGTTTGTGGCATAGATTGACATTTGAAAAATTAGGGGGGGAAGAGAGGGAGAGATTTAAAAAAAAATCAATTAATGAGACGTTTTTATGAAAATTAGTGAAAATACCCGACAAAGTTATTTATTTTACGTATATCTGATATTGTTGGATTAATTATACTGCCTCATATAGTCTTACGTTATTTTAGTAATACATTGTTGTTTACCTTGTCAGAGTATCATTTCAATTTCATCCATGGCTAACAGCAGCAATCAGACCCTAAATTGACCATTTTTCATTTAATGAATAGCAAAACATTCGGTCCTGTTGGAAATCAATCCCTGAACTCCTAAGTCAGTAGAAAAAAACGCCATATAATCAGCTAGTGTGCTACATCTGAGCTACTGGTCTTACCAACTATTTTTTCTTAATATTTACCGTAGTTTTTACAACCTTCTTTCTGGTAGTTTCAAATTATAATCTCTAAATTTGAAGCAATTTGAATTTTATTGGTAGCTTCTGGTAAAAGATTCAGTTACTCTTGTTTTATGAAAAACCAATGTTGGATATTTTGTTCAAACCTCAGTTATGAAAGGCTTGACTTAACCAAACTTAAACATGTAGTTGATAAAAACCAAAGTCAAATTGCTTACATTCCATTGAAATTTTGCAGCTAATGATATTATTTACCATCTCAATAATGTAGTGCATTTAATAAAATAGTACTTACAATAATTAAATAGTATCAATAAATACCTATAAACTTATTCTAGTTTTGGTGAAATTATTTAATAGCTATATTTGAGTACACTCATTTAGTGGTTAATTAATAGCTACAAAAAATATATAAGAAGAATCTTGCTTCAAGCCAGCTTACCTTTACAAAACAACTGAAATTTTCTTATTTCATTATGAACAAATGTGAAACTAAATAACTTTTATTTTATCGTGAAATACCAACATACAAAAATAAAAGTGTGTATACAGATGTCATTGCAAAGAGCTTGTACATTATCTGAAATTACAATGCTCCTATTTAATTAATTTGTCTTTGGTGTGGAATCAGTTTCGTGGATATTATTGGGCATAAGATATTAAATTAGATCGTATTAATAGATTGTATATTGCAATACGGCTGTTTTTCCTTTATGTGTTAATAACATGTTTTTAAAATCACTAATATTTACTTACACATGGATCGAAGTTTTTCACAATGAACTTGACGATTTGTTAAAATATCAAAATAATGGTTCGCTTTGGTATATACAATAATAAAATAGTTCTGGCAACACATTATTTTTATATTAGCTTGTTATACTAGTGATAATTGGGATCCAAAACTTTATTGGCTCCAGTTCTATTATTTTTATTTTATTTTTCAAATTACACTTAACACATATTAGTCTAACAACAGTATTTGGCGGTTACAAATTCACAAAAATTACTTTCATATATTAATACTTCAACTGCAGCTGTGACTATTATACAGTCTCAATACTGATACAATTATATTAGTAATAGGTTTATGGTAAAATATTATATATGCTAGCCACAAAAAAAAAGGTATTTTCACATAATTTGTTTTGCCTATCGCGTACTTACTGTAGTTTTATGTAAATCCCCTATTTTAAAATTTAAATAAAATATTTACTAGCTCTATACTTTAAAACTATAGTCATAATATTTGTCAAAGTTAAATTAAATTATACTAATTTCATTGTATTAGATTCTATTTTTTTTAAACCTAAGGAAATCCCTTTCCTAGAACCGGGCTTAGTGAAGAATATATAAATGAAACAAAATATTGAAATATCACTGCTAATGTTCAGTGGCAACTTATTTTAAAGAAAAATATTGAGAATTGTAATTAGTTAAATATCGACTTATCATTTTCATACCAAAAATTAAACTCTTGTTCTGGTAGTACTTTAACCGAGTTTAAACTTCAAAAAATAATAGATACTATATAGCTCAGCATCAAGACGTGATTCTTTCACATCCTATACTCACAACCAACTGACTTCCCAGCACTAGGATTATTATTTTGTAGGCTATCGTCGTATTTATAGACAAACTAACAAAAATAATTGTTACCTTCACACACGGAGCTGGATTGACTACTAACAAATTTTCTTAGCCAGTTTCTCAGTAACTTTTTTTTGAATAACTGGTCTAGACACTCTTTAAAATAATATTTGCAGTCGACTGCGTCAGTAGTAGTCGCACTCTCAATATCCTTTCAGAAGAAACTGACATCATAGCTGGTTTGCTTTTCCTCGTCCACCGAAATGTATATATCTATTTGCGAAAACAATTAGTCTCCTTTGGAGACTATATACATATTAGCATCTGCAAACAAGTTCCTGGTAGTAGTATACTGTGATATATGTTGTTTCTTTAACCTGGGCGGCCAGGGTTAGAACAGGGTTTTTCATATAAGAGTCCATGTATAAGGAGCTCTCGGACTGAGCGACGTGGTGACATTAGGACACATGCAATGAATGGTGGGTTGCATCTTGCCCCTTCCACCTCTTCCACCTGATAATGAAAAATAAAATGAAAGCCTTAAAGAGTTAAATTTTGTTATTTATGCTCAGAATGGTATCATTTTCAACATATTAAACTTCCTGAACATGTGCCACCATCTTGAAAAATTGCGTCAAAATCTTTTTCTTTCTTGCCGTTGCTTTCACAAAAAAATAATTATATCTTTGAACATAAAATAAAATTGAGTTTCCTACATATAAGTATTTCCATTACAAACAATAGTTTCTCCACCCAATCTCGGTGACCACATGGTCTAAGGCGTTACTCTTACAGTAGACTAGGCTGCCGATGACGGGGAGATCGAAGTTCAAATCTTGGTCGGGTGTACTGAGGGTGGTTTTTATAAAATGGTTTTCCAATCTCCCTTAACGCAAATAGTGATACAATTCATCTAAACATAGCATTCCTAATCCCTAAAAGTGAAATTGTTGTTGAACCCACATTGGTGTTTGGCGAAGCTTTGTATAAAAGGAAAGATTAAATACACCCCCAACCCCCAATTACCAAACACATCTTTCAACATTCTCAGCTATTTAAATCATGCTCTCAACGTAGGTAAGAGGTATTTTCTCATAGTTAAATACTTTTTTACACATTTTATAAAATGTATACATAAAAAAACACGTTATAAGTGGTTCTTAAACAAAGGGATACACTCCCCCAGCCCTCCATTCCTCTAGGAGCACTAGGTGACATAAAGAGGGTCACCAAAAAAAAGTTTATTTTGTTTTATAGTACGATCGTTGGCAATCGAACGATTATTTAAAAACTTTTTAAAAAAAGTGTACTGGGTTCGCAGTTCCTGAAAGATTCATTCGTCGTGATTTTGAGGAATGAAAACAGTAAACGCACGGCAGTAAAAAGGTTTATTCCACAATGCATAAAAGAACAAGTTTGACCCCTCCTAGCTTGTGAACTGTAATGATTTGAAACCATTGAAACAATATTTATATATTATAGTTAAACACTTGTTAAAATTGTGCAGTAAAATGTTGATGCTCGAATGACCTTAAGGTGCTGGCCTTAAATGAATAAATCTTATCAACTTTCGCAGCATACACACTTAACACTATGGTTATTATTGATTGCGTAGATTTATAGTTACGTTGAAAAAATAGTCTTGATTAATCTTGTATTCCCACAGACTTCGACGCATTTCAGCCAAACTTTGATACACATAGAGTAAACCCTTTCAGCTTAAAGGTTACCATATTCTTTATGGCCTAGAATATATAAAAGTACGTACGCTTTTGGGTAAAGAAGGTACCAATATTTTTTTTTTACTTTTATTAAACTGATTTATTACATTTTCTTTTTTAATGTTTGGAAAAATGGGAGAGGGTGGTTAAATTCACTAAATAAATTAAGGTACGTTCATTGTATAAAAGTTTAGGGTCCTTTTATCAAGATAAGATACTTTGTATTTAAGTTATAGGTAGTATTTTTACTATTATTTCAAATTAAAATTAATTATCTCCTTTGTGTTTATTTTGTGTGCACAAAGTTTGAAATTATTAATTTTTTGAAAGGTTGACTTCGATTAGTTTAAGTTTTCAAAACTAATATATATATATATATATATATAATTTTCACTATTTTATATATGTTTTTGTATATTTTTTACAAATATTTAACTCGATTTTTCATGCAAAATTTGGACATCAAACAATAGTAATAGCTTTTTTTTCAAACTGTGGAAATTATTGGCCCAGTCAATGTCAATTATTAAAATAAGTTGAAATGTTGCTTCTTTATCACTGATTGGCTACGACCGACTTTTCATCAATAATATAGTAGTTTATTTAATTTTTAAAGTATCAAACCCCAAATAAACATTTGGCAGTTATTATGAATGTGGCTTGATGCTTTTATATATATAAATTTTTAATAATAATTTAACACGCCTAGCCCGGTTAACATGGGTTGAAAGAATATTATTATCAATAATTAATTATGTCCTAAAATTGTCTGTTAATTCAATGATATTTAATAAAAAAGAACTTGGAAAACTTAAATGAAATCTGGAAACTCCGACCGAGCACCAGTGAACTATCCTGATTCATCTCAGATCCAAGGCGGTTGTCTAAAAAATGAGTGAATAGTGATACTTCAAATGAAACCAATATAAACAGTAAATTATACAAATTCTTTGATTAGTCTTGAACTTCAAAACCACCTATATTTGTGTACGATTTCCCACGCGAGGTTTAATTTAGAACCAGCTTAAATAATCGTACAACTTTCCTTGCTAGGAACTTCTAACCCAATTTAACCGTCATACAATTATTGTACTTAGTAAGTTTAACTTTAAACTAGTTTAACCAGTCGTATAATTTCCTTCATCAGGCTGAGTTCCAAACCCTCTGGATCCATCTTAAAATTTCCTTAGCCAGGGAGAACTTAAATCCAGCTTACCCATCGTACAATTGTCCTCAGTAAGATGAACTTCAAACAATTTTATTTTAGCACCGCGTCTTACTACCCATTTGGGTTATACGCATAGGTACTAATTACGATAATGTTCTAGGGATGAGAAAGGTTGAATTTATATAAAATGTACCCATATTTGCACGTGATAGAATTCATAATCATTTAGGGGGAAAACACTTTGTACAACCGACTGGGTTTTGAACCCCGATCTCCCCTTAATCAGCAATCTAGTCTATTGCGAGAGTGACGCCTCAGACCATGTGGCCTCCGAAGCGGGTTTTCAAACAAGTCGAGCCATCATTATATCAAGTGTCTTCAGTGAACTGAAGTTCAAACCACCTTGAGCCATCGTACATTGTCCTGATTAAGCTGAACTAGGAGGAAACAATGACAGAGAAGGTAAACAGTTGTGGAGTGGTTGTTTAAACATTACTTGACCTTACGAGAGAACCATCAGAAGGAAACACGGCTCCAAACAACGCAGGAGGACCAAAAAGTATTCCCACCTATACGCTAATTTATTAAGAAGGATGTATACTTTTACTTTATGTACTTACTTTTGGCACTAAATATTAATGATGTTATTTTATTACAGCGCCCGAACGTCATAGTAATGGCCGGTCCCACACTATTCACGGATGTGGACGAATGTTCGGGTTTCGGATGACTGCCGGGGAAATGTGGGGGGTACACTAATAGCATATGAAGTGGCGTAACAGATTAAGCTCGACCCTTCTCCCACCTCACGAGATTTATTTCCGGGCCCCTTTTCCAAGTCATCTAACACCTCAATAAATGTTATAAGAAATAGTTAATAGTTCTAAATAATGACCAATTCAGTAATCACACCTTATAATGACTGTCTTAGCCTCGCTTTTGTGTTGGGAACGTCAATAGTCAGAAAGCTTGACTGCATAAAGATTTAAAAAAAATCTGTTCTATTTAAAATCAAATGAAATAATTGAAATAATGCTATAACAATTTATTATAAACATATTTAACTATCTAAATTGTATAGTCAATAATCAGGATATAAGTTATTTGATCACAATTATTTCCACCTAGTAGTGTACCCAATACCCATGGAGGGGCTTGAGGGGGCTCGAACCTCCCCCCCCTCCCCACCGTAGTTTGGGGATGCTCCGAGATCTATGCAGATCTGAAGAGAAAACAAACTGGGAGGGGGAGGGAGGGTATGACCAGTTAAACATTGTGAGCAAAGAAAATATCAGGTGATCAGAAATACTCTCTATATCAATCACCAAATGTATTTAATTGAAGCTTATTTATTTTTTTGTTATACTATTACGCTTAGAATAGTGAAAATATAAATTATCAAGATAAAAAATACCAATTAAAAAACCTTTCAAAAAAGTTTCTAGGTATATATAATGGTAAAAAAAAACATTGGCTCCAGCGGTTTGGAGTACCTCACCCTCAAACTCTCACAGAGCCCTCCCTACTTCACAATCGTGCGTACGCTACTGTTCCCACCTCAAAGGAAGCGAATGTTCGTTACCATCCGGGGTAGATATTCGCGAGAAGAGTGTGAGGTCCACCCACCACAGAAGACGAATATTCGTATAGATCTCACGACACGAATGTAAGCGAGCATTCTGGCGAACATTCGGTAGAATATACATACATTCACAAATAATGCGGGACCTGCTTACCTAATAGGTTGTTTCACATGTGTTTACCAAGTTTGATGGATATGGGATGGAATTAAAAAATATATATATAACATAGACTAATACTTGTCTCAGTCAATACGAGCCGCAAGTAAAAAGTAATAGGTTCATGATGCCCTTAGAGAAAGCACACACTAGTATTTATCACTCCGCATAGACTCAGAAAATGTTGCCGATTTGGGGTTTTCCCTTAATATTCCTGATTTTCTTAAAAAATAAATTAGGAAGGAAAAAACGCACGTGGACCTAAATAGTTGAGTTAAAAAAAAAAAAAAA
>CABFVX010000495.1:19095-35821 GCA_902151425.1 Timema shepardi | reverse complement strand
GTTGGAACAAACAGTTTACGATTTTGAACTGGTATAGCCTACATGCACTTCAAACAATCTCTAAATGAGAGGGAAAGAGAGAAAAAATGAGTTTCTTAAGCAAAACTTTTTTAATCACATCATTCACAAAATATAAAACATACACATATTTGCTAATTGATTATGGTTAAACTTTAAAATATTGCATCTACACTATAAAGTTGAATACAATTATTTCCTTCTCTAATACTTTCCTTATTCTTGATTTATTCAATTTGACCCTTTCCTTTTTAAACGTTATGTTGACATAATAGACTAAACAAGAACATTCTATATTGTTGTGACAGTATGTTTGAGCAGCTCACCGCATAATATATAATTCTGTTTGTGTCGTTTAGGTCACCATAGTCAGCATAACCACTTTCAGTGATTAGCAGAGGAGGGTTACCATATTGATCCTTAATCCAGTTCAATTGCTTGCGAATTCCCCATGGCACTATCTAAGAAACAAAATTAAAAAAGTGTTTTTAAGATAACTGACCATTTCATGTGTCAAAACATCTTTACCTTCTTTTATTTAAGTGAATGCACTTAATATATTTTGGTAATTAGTGTTCATTGAACAACTATGAGATTTAAATTTCTGCTACACTACAGCTTGAAAAATGTGTCTTGTTCATTAAATTTAATTGTTTACATCTAGCTACCTTTACCAGCATTGGTGAGCTTGCAGACTAGTGTCAAATTCCGTCTGGCCTAGGTTTGCTGGTAAAGGAGAGGTCAAGATTTTAATCTTTGCTGTGTGTACCGAGTGTTTTGTTAATAAATTACTTCCCAATCTCCCGCTATAATGGACGAGCTGTAAGATACGATGCAATATATAATAAGCGGCCTAGATATAAAATTGAGAATATCGTGAGTGGTCAACCTTTTTTTCCCATGCACAAGGCCTTACTATTTCTCCTAACTGTTCACATACACAGCTTAGGTATAAATGAAAAAGAGAGGATTCAAAGATGTACCAATATTTATATGGAGGGAGGTTGGAAAACCATTTAAAATAAAACATTTTCACACACACAGTTGGAATTCAATCCCTGACCACCTTGTCACCAGTAAACTGTTGTTATGAAAATAATGCCTTAAATCAGTGTTTCCCAAACTGTAGTGCTTGTGCCCTCAGGTCAAAACTAAATATTTCAGGGGGACACAACTTATCACCCACTTGAATGTCACTGGCTTTAAAAATATTTTATTTCCATCTGTCACTGCAATATTTAGCTCAAGTTATTTTAAAATTTGAAACAACCATTTATATTTTTCATGATAGACAGTATTTGTTTCATGTTTTTAATGTATAGATGAAAGGGTTGATATGTTGGTTGGGCCATGGCCCCAAAAGGAATATGTGACTGGAAACAATTTTTGAAACACCGCTTTAGACCGGGGGTGCAACTAAAAAAAGACCAAGTATTTGAGGTATGACCTTGAGCCAACTGGCTGCTGAGCCAGTCCAACTAGAGTCAAACTCCTTGATGACTCCCTGGTCGTGCCACAAGGAGGGAGGGTTCACCACATTGGATGCACTTGGATCCAGACTCACAAGGTTGGTTGAGTAGTGATTCATGCCGTAGAAGTCATAGGTACCTCAACACATCACGTTCATTACATTTTAGATTGTTGTTCACCAAAATAATGTCTAATTACTTTCATTACAATGCTTTTATCATTCTGTGAACTTAATTTCATAAATAAATAAAAAATCCACTTTATCAGTAAGTTAAACTTTTTTGCTGTCCTATACATTACTACATGAACCAATTCGATCTTAACATTATTTGATGTTTTAATATTATAAATGGGCTATGAGGCCGAGAAAATACTTTTTCGCACATGCTTAGTTTAAAAGGATTATTTTATGGAAAACATTTAGTAACAGTTTGAAATGCAAACATAAATTATTGCTCCTCAAACCTCCCACACTCCAAAAAATATATGTTGCTATATGATTCTCATTTTAACAATGCAATTTTTTTTTTCATTTTAAGCAAGAATAGCTCAGCACCATTTTCGCATTGACTCAGGAATCCAATATTTGAATTCTGACAGCATCGACCAGGGTGCTTTTTTCCCCCCCATTATTATGTTCCCGTGGATTAGATAAAGTCCCTAATAATCAACACACTAGCACCAAACTTTACTATATTATTATTATTATTTTTGTGGGCTTCCAACTATGACACAAATTTAGGATCTTCAGGCTACTTACATTGGAATTCTGTCTGAGTCTTATCAAATAGATATTAACAAAAGTGTTGTTTTTTAAACCTATTTAAATAGATTTCCAATATTTATCAAGAGCTGTGTAAACAAAATTAATGTTTAAAACCTTTTATGTAATTGATCCAGTAGTCGCTGAACACTGGGAGCCGAGAACTGTTTCGACCTTCCGCCCTACTGTTGTTTGCTATTCGCTCTTTCATAATCTCAGGGTAGTCTCCAATGTAGATAGGGTGAGCAAACCAGCCCAGCTAGGAATTAATTAGAGTATGTTGTATTAATAATAACATTTGTTTCTCCATTGCAGTTGAATCTTTGAGAATTTACTAAGGTTTTATTGGCACTAATATTTCTCTGCAATGAAATAGTAATAATACTTAGCACCACGTCTTACTACCTGTTCAGGTTGTACACTACAAAATAGTAATTTTTCCTTTGTACATCTCTGTATTGGTCTGGGCAGAGTATAAAATATCTGGGACACTTGGATCTCATGTTTAGTACTGAGTATTGCTTAGCACATGCAAGCTTGAGCTAATTTCTAGTGGGGCATAACTGCTGTCAACAATAATTATTTGAACAAAATATGATTTTTATAAATTAAAATAGATATAAATAATACTACCAAATGTTGAACAAAATCTACTTTACAAGCTATCAGTATTCTAGAGTAAAACAATTTTGGAATAATAATTGTTTGACTGAATTTGTCTTTACTTTTTAGTGAGAGTGGTAAAAGATTATAGATTTCTGGAATATATTAAACTCACATGAAATTGCATTGCTAGCTCAGCAGCCAATTTGTCGTCATTGGAATCTGTCTTTGGTTCTTGCCAATCATTGTTTAATGTAATACCAATTTTTCCTAAAACAAGATACATGGACATAAGTTAAAAAATAATCCCGAGACATTTGCCACATTAATAAATAAAACAAAAACAAGCCTTTTACTTAATAATATAATTTTTTGTTTAGTTAACTATACATTTTGTGTCAAAACTTTTTCAAGGATTAAAAGTTTGATTGCATGTTTGATTAATTTTTTCTTTCAAAATAATAATTTAAAAAATGATAACAGTTTGCTCACCATTTTGCTCTGCCCTGAATTCTGTATCATAGACATGGTAAGCTGTTGCATGAGCTTTCAAAATGGTGTGAGCAGTTAAATAATCTCCAATTCCAGACAAGTCAATGGCTGGTGCATCCACTCCAGTGCTGGCTGAGTAGCCTGTGGTGGTCTCATATGGTTCGTTAAAGGTTATCCACCATTTTACCTGAGCTCACACACAATCATTATATATATTTAACTTTTGAGGGCATATTTTTTATATTCATTATATGTAGACTCTAGTAAGTATGTATTATTGTTATACTTGCTATATTAAGACTTTCACCCATTTTGAATAATGAAAATAATCAAATATGAATATTACACATTTTTTTCTAACAGAATAATTTTGTCTTGAATTTGTGTTTTTTATTGTGTTTTATTATGAAATTGTTGGATTTATAATAGGGTAACATATAATTATTTTTTTCCTCTTTTATTATATTAGTTTTCCATGTATACATTGGTGATCACTCACCCTGTCTCCAAAGTTTTTAAAAAGTATTCTAGCATAATCTTCAAAAAAATCAACCATCACAGAGTTAGGCCATCCTCCCAAGTCCTGTAGTGGCTGAGGGAGATCCCAATGGTATATGGTCACCTGAGTTTAAACAGAAATTATTAATATTTTAACATACAATCTCATTAAAATGACATATCACTTATATTTTCAATGTATTTGCTTCAATTTATTTTTATTATTACTTTCAAGCATAAATTGATCTATCCATAGCTAATTATATTTATAACATTTATTATTTACATAATATTTATAATTATATTTCAAAAATAGGAACAAAACTGCTTCTTTATTAGCACTTTTTTTTATTTGGAGTATGTGTGATATAATCAGTCAGTTCAGAAAGTGCATGTTAAATACTTCAAATAAATTAAAATGAGATATGAAAAAAAAAAGATTTTTTTATTATGATTAAAGTAAAGATGGGTCAAATCTACTATTTTATGAATTTGAATATTAAGAATGTTAACATCTTTGGTTATATAACATTTAAATACATTCAGTTAAATTATAAATTAATATTATAGGGTCTAGTCTGTCCCATTCTTATGCTGGTCTAAGCCACCACCAAGTCAGTATAAGAGCTCTAAAATAAATTTCAACTCTAAATTTGAAAATGAAAATAAATTTAAATTTCAAATATATTTATTTGAATTTTTGCCTCTTAAATATCAAGGACTCAAAGGTTCCATTGTAAATAAAATTATAAGTATGCACATGAACAAATCAACAAATTTAAACTTCCTCTCACTTGCAAGATTCATTTGATAAACTTGTTGGCTTTTTTTTTCCACCTCTAATCCTCTACCTTAGAAGTTTGGTTTATTCGTATTAATAAATATAGTCTTCACTCTCTTGGATAGCATTATACTTATATAGTCAGTACTGTTAATATTTCGTATTAATAAACCGACTTGCTATTTTAAATATGTGACCATTCAAACAAATTTTGCTGTAGGACCAAAATACTAAGAAGTTTGAAGTTGTGCCATGAATAATTTTTAGAATAGCTTAAAATGGCACTTGGAAATTAGATTTAGGGTTTTAACCGGGAACATTAGTATTTGTATACTAATGGTCTAAACAACCCCTAGGAAAATTACAGGCCACTGGCGACCTTTTGCTTATTTTCATGCAACCCACAAGCTATAACATTATATAAATAAATAAAAAAGGCAAAAAATACCAGAATTAAAAAATATGTTTTATGCAATTTCTATTCAACATATGAACATTTATAAGAAGTCTTAAGAATATCTACTTAATTTACATCCTGACATTAGATGAATTATCAAAAAATAATTTACATTTATCTCATTAAGTTTTGTTTTATTGGACAATAACCTATTTTTTGTATATTTACAAATTGTATTTTATTTAGTGACCCATTCTTATGTTTAGATTCTTAATGCGGCTCTTCAGTAAAAATAAAAATAACCAAGACCAGTCTGTACATTTTATTCTTTTACTAATTTGAAGGTGTGGGGACTAAATAAATATGTGAGAGCAGGGGCTTTCTTTACAGTCACAAGTATTGTGACTCACACCTGCCTCTTGTATACAATTATCTTAGGGTATTTTGTTACATTATTGATTGTTTAGATATGGAATACTTACCACAGGTTGAATATTGTTTGCCAACAAAGCATTTATAATGTTGTTGTAGTAGTCAATTCCAGGTTGGTTTATTACAGAGATATTACCGTTAGGGAGAATTCTTGACCAGGAGATGGAGAATCGATAGAAGTTAACCTAAATAAAAAATATATTTTATCTAAACTAAATATCTAGCTTATTTAAATATGCGAGTTTAAATTTACAACAACAAAAATATCCTAATTTCATTTGTAAACTGTTGAGTTTCTTATAAAATTGGCTACTTTTGAGTATTTTATTTAGCACCGCGTCTTATTACCCATTCAGGCTATATGCTTGTTTACTAATTATGTTAATGAGTAAAGTTGAATTTAGAGGAAGTGTACCCACATTTTTGAAGAAAGGGATAATGAAAAACCATTTAGGAAAAACCATCATCAATACACCCGACTGCGCTTGAACCACGATCTCCCCGTTAGTGGAAATCTAGCCTATTGTGAGAGTAGCGCCTTAGACTATGAGGCCACTGAAGCGGGGTTGAATATTATTGAAATACATCAAGCCATTAAGTGAAATATACCTAATAAGTCATTTAAATAATCGAGTTTAATAAGTTGTGTACCAGAACTTTATTAAACATACCCCTAACTCAAGTAGTGCTTTAATATCCTCCGTATACTTGTGGTAAGCATCTGTGGCCACATCACCGTTCTGTCCATCGGCAATCATTTCTGGATGGGTATGAACAAGCCTGTCCCATATGTTTTCTCCTTTCCCTATAGCAATCATTAAAGCAAGTAGGCAATAATTAAACTAGTATACTATGCACATTTTTTCTTAAATAATTTATCACAATATCAGATTAATATTTTGCATTGGTTAATTCTTTAAATTTCCTAAAATAATTGCTTTTGGTACTTACCGCATTGGCGAGCCAATAAACTTGCAAAATGTAGTCCTTTTCATATTAAAAGCAAACTTCATTACCACTTGGCCTTTCTAGTGTTATTTAATGATTTTTTTTAACCAGATGATTCTGAAATGATTGTAACTTAGGAATTTATTGGCCCCACATTGTACATATGTACATAGGCAATAATATAATCTTATTAAGTATGAAAATCACCATCTTGGTCCCAGGCGCCTTCGACTTGGTAGGCTGCTGAAGCCGCGCCAAACAAAAAGTCATCAGGAAAGCTTAGAACTTCGTCTTGAGCAGCACATCCTAAAAACACTGCCACCAGAAAAACTAAGAAGGTAGCTGCCATCTTTACTTGGTGTGTATTACCTGAGCTGCCTGTATAAATACAAAAAAGGACCTTAGTAACATGCTATCTTAAATATTAATCTATTATACAATTACTTATTTCATGTTGTTATCATTCATTTGCACTGACAGTTTTATCACTATAAAATCACTCTTAAAGTTATCATTTCATATCTGATATATATTTGAATATGCTTATTTGTGTCAAAATGTTTTTGATGGATGAGTTTATTTTGTATAACACTCATATACACTTGAAATATTATCTTGAAGAAAAGAAAATAGTGATTTAAACCAATACTTCTACAGATAACATTCTTCCCTTTTTATGCAATAAATTGTTGGCATAGAAACCATGTATGATCAATTTTGTGATTCCCAGGTACTAGCACTTGAAATAAATATTGTACTGATTCTATCTTCAAAGTAAAAATAAGTTTTAGACGAGATTCTAATCAGACATTTACAGAACAAGGCTTGGAATTTATTATTCCATTTGTTAGTAAGTTTGGATATTTTTATTAATTACTTCCAATAAAACTATATTATTTTAGTTTGATGAATATTTGTCAGTATAAATATTTTTTTTATAAACTTGTTTAGGGCCTATATTTTATTTTAAAATGGGAATTGAATTAACTGAGTTGAACTTGTGTGACCTGAATTGGTGGTCAAATAGTTGAAGGTAGGGGTCGGCAATTGTTTTGGGTCTCGATTGGCTTAAAACTTATCAAAGGTAATGCGATCACTTCTCATGTCTCTACTCTGCTTTTGATTTTTGTCTATACTTAGATTTATTCCTTAAATTAATTATTTCCACAACTACGTGCGGTATATACTATTATATGTATAAAAATACATTTTCATAAAAAACTATTTAAATTCCTTATAAGACCATCGATTATGACCGAAAAAAGTAATTTTGGTCACACTCAAATAGTACTTGATATATTTGTGGGTGTAAGACTCAAAGATCGACTTTTAATTATGATGTTTCCTTACACAATCGACTGAAAATTGTTACGAGCTCAACAGGTTGATTGGGATCAACCATTTGCTGACCCCTGGTCTAATTTGTCACACTCGCCATAGACTGGACTGCCACTGACGAGATTGGAGCCCGAATCCTGGTCAAATGTACTAAGGTTCCTAAAGTGATTTTCCACTCTCTCCATTTAAATGGAGATATAATTTCTACAAAACTCAACATTCTGCATCCCTAACACATTGGTGTGATTATTAGTACATATGTGTGTCTGAACAATTAGTAAGATGCGGTGCTAAAAAAAATGCATCACATGCTCAATCTTTGTGTATATTTGTTAAGGAGGTTCATTTAGTTGGCGTCAAGAGTTGTTTGGGGCACAGTGTGCTTTCTTCTGTCCCGGGAAGTTGGATGCATTTGAACTGGATTTTCACACAGTGAGGTTTTCCATTTTATTTGATCTGCATAAATTACTGCTGAGTTACCTTAAAACTCAACTTTATTCTGCTCCCCTAACCAAAGTACAGTAAACCCTCCATTATCTGCCTTGCGGCTTAACCGTAGCATCGCCAACAGCAGGGATTTTTTAAAACACCGCGTTGGCGGAGTACAGGGCTACTGATTGTTGTACTCAGTAAATCCCTAGGTAAGAGATAATGGCCAGAGGAGAAAAGTTTATGCAAGGGGGACTGCTCTGGAATGGACTCATGACCTGCTTAATTATCTGGAAGAGGAAGATGACACGCTCCTATCTGACAAGCTGATGTTATAGAAAATACTTAGTGGGATGTGAAAGCAACTGCAATGAAGCAAAAGACTAATACAAACTTTTTAAGTGGTGCATACATTTGAAGTATACTGTACATTGATTTAAAGTGTTTTTTTATTATTTTATTGCACGAAATATGACATGTTCATAGCCAGATGAGTGCTTGTTTGAATTGAATGTGCTATAATTTCTTGTTTCAATAAATATGCGGATTGCCCGCGGCACTCATCCCCTTCATTACCATGGATACTCGAGAGTTAACTGGTTTATTTTTATTATCCAGCACATAAAATTTAAAATCAATATGTTAATTGTGTTTATCAAACATATAAAATAAAACTGATGCATGCACTTTTATAAAGCAGCACTAAAAGAAAATAAATAAAATTAAAATAGAAAAGTTATTTTGTAAGTTGGCTTAGAAATTCACCTTTAAAATAAATTTGTCTCTAATAACAGGTAATTTTAGCTTACATTACAATGATATTAATAGGTATGAGCCCTTGAATCTTCGAAACCTTAAGGTTCTGCCTAACCTCTCTGGCGATGTGTTGAGCTTTCAGCTCTCAAAATAGGTGACGTTGCTAACGTTATACAAGCTGGTGGATTCCAGCCATCAGATTGGCAGAATAACTGGTTTGTTTAAACAATTGGGAGGCTGGCTGACCAAAAATCAGTCAAGGCCAATAATCAGTCAAGGTCAGTAATCGGTCAAGGCTGCAAGCAAACCTTTCCTAGAACTGATAGAGATAAGAAGTGTAGTGCAGGACCATAAAGTGTGTAGGCGACCAAGTTGGACTAAACATCAAGCTACAATCATACTCTCGAGCAGAAAAATTAGCTTATCCGTCCCAGCAAGCTACGCTTCTCTCTGGGGGTTCAAATTCTAGCTGAGGGTATTTTGGGGAGGTCTTATTCAATCGTTACCTTCTACTCTCCCACACAAATGTGGGTACATTTCCTTAATTAATTCTGCCTATTTAGGTATGAACTAATTACACCAGAGCGTTAGGGATGCATATGTTTCAATTTAGAGGAAGTGTACCTGCATTTGCGTGTAGAGAGAGTGAAAATATTTAGGAAATATCACCCGACTATGATGATCGCGAGAGTGATGCCTTGGACCATGTGGCCACCATAGTTGTATGTTACCTATCCTCATGTCTAAAAAATAACTAAACGATTAAAATAACATGACTTACCGAATCTTTAAAAATTACATAAGCAAGAGAGGTGGGAGAAAGCTTATGTGAGGGAGGGAGGATCTAAAATCATGTAAAAAAAACCTTAAGTAATTTAAGGATGGCTCCCTTGTAATAAAAACTATGGGCCATAGATACAAGGCCTAACAGCCAGGTCATAATATTAATAATAATATTATTACTGAGCAGAGTAGAAACGAACTCTTGCTTTATAAATCACCTTTTTAAAAAAGTCTTGAACTTTTTTTTTTTCAAATGAATATCTGGGGAGGGTAGTGATAAATAATACTGTATAATAATTTACCAGAGAAAAAATTATTTAGGGTGAAATTACAAATAACTAATTTTTGAAGATTTTGTCACTAACTTTAATAATCTATACGAGAGAGTATGCAGCTAACGATTTTGTCTCACCATTTATTTGTGTTTATTAGCAGGCACGTAAAATAAAAAATAACTCAACTTTAATGGCTAAAGAGGCAATAAAATATTTAAAAAGCAGTTTTATTTCGAAGACTAGAACAATTTCGACTATATTATTTATTAGCACCGCGTCTTACTACCCGTTCGGGTTATACACACGCTAATGTGTAATGGTAGGGTGATTGTGAGATGAAATGGAGGACTTACAGTTTAACATGGAATCTGAACCATGGTGGAGGCCTGGCATTCCCCACATTCACAAGATGTCTTGTCAGAGTTGAAGGAAGGGGGTTTGGTAATCAGATAAATCTGTGCCGGGACCGAGGATTGAACCCCGGTCGCCAGCACAGAAATCTGAAACCCTACCCCTAGACTGCCAGCTCACCAATTTTGACTATAAATGTATGTTATTTTTATTACTGATATCACCGCGTCATACTACCTTGTTCATGTTATACGCATATATGATAATCTAATTGGGTAGTAATGAGGAAGGAAGCATTTGAGAGATTATCTACCAGCATTTTTATGTAAGGAGATGGGGAAACAGTTTAGAAAAAATCACCCTCAGTAGACCCGACCAGGATTTGAACCCCAAGCACTCCACTATCTGCAGGCCAATTTAACACTTGAGTGACGCCTTAGACCACACGGTCACTGAAGTGGGTATCTGTTATTCAATACGGTGTTTACAGTTTTCAAACATCTATAGGCTTTACACAATTTTTCAAAAATAAATATTTTTGGGAATAATTTTTTATCCTATTGGTAGATTTTAACTTTTAGTAATATCTCCATGGTGTCAGCCTGCAAGCAGGCTACACCAATCGAGAGGCTGCCGTATGTTGGTGAAGATAGTGCCAACATTTTCGAGTTTAGGGTGCCATGTGGTCAACACAACAAACCCTCCAGGCTTCTATCTCGGCTTTCTAGACTAAAGAGCTACTTATTCATTCAAGTAGCTCCTCATTTGTCCTCACAGGGTTGATTTTGATTTCGTTTCAGACCCACTGCTTTGCAGACAGAATTGGAAGCACTAGGGATCGAACCCGGGACTTCAGGACCTGAAGTCAGTAAATCTGACCACTATATCACAGAGTGCTGTTGGGTATCAACTACTTACTTACTTTGTGGCATTGGGAACACAAAAGTTCATTAACTTTAATGGTTTTAAATATATTTTACTCATCATCGACTCCATGTCACAGTCAAGATTGTTAAAGCGCTATGACTGAGCAATGATTGCGTAAATTAATTATTCTCTAGTAACTTTGCTAGATCAATTTCCTGTAAGGTTGAAATTACTTAGTACTACCATGATACGAACTCGGCCAAGGCACAAGAGATTTTGAACATATTATAAGTGCATTACAGAGTTAATAACATTTACCTCCAGCTAAGAGCTTTTTTAAAAAAAGTACTTGTAATATCAGAATAATCGCTGTTTGTTATATTGAAATATTTATTTGTATCTTAATTTTGATATTATTTCTACAGTAAATAAAATAGTATCGCTACTCATCCGTTGTACTTAAATTAGTAGATACAGATAGCCTAAACGCCAGTAATATGTATACCATTAAACAAAACTTGCCCTTTACAACAAGCAGTTAAATAATCAATTTTATCTTTGAGTTTCTTTGTGTGCGCTTTCTTCCATCGACTCATGCTTCACAAACTTGTTATTCACAAGGATATAAAATAGTATTGTGTAAATACTTTTCCATCTCAAGATTTATAGTCCATTGTATCTTGTTTGAAAGCAAAAATAGTCACATTTTATTAATTATATAAAAATAATCATCGTGCGTATTTGTTCGGGATTCGATACATTTCTTCTGAAACTAGCGCACAAACTGCGAGAATGCAACGGATTATAATTAAAAGTAATCACATTTAACAAGCTAATAAAATTAAATTAACATGTTCACACTTTTAGTACCAAAAACTTCGTTCATTAATTTTTTGAAAAATAACTTATTCCAAAGTCAAATCCTTGAACATAAAATAAATACAGTAGATAAAAACATACTGAGAATGTCTCCAAATTACATTTAGACCCTATTTTATTTAAAATAACTGTGTTTAATATGAGCAGGAATGTTTATTTTTATTTATTATAATAGTGGATTAAAAATGCAATGTACAGTATTCATATACTCTGAATATTAACACTTATTATCACAACGTGTACTGCTCAAGAATGAGAAAACCCGTGAAAGAATGTAGAAGAGGAGTGAAAAATTTTACATGTTTTACTGCCTCAGGAAAATAAGGGCTAATGTCGTAAAACTTTGTGTATGGAGAAGTGTGTGGTTTTTTCTTTGAAAATAATGTATCAGTAGAGTAATACTCTCATTGAAGTAAGTAGGGACCAACTATCTTTATTCACACAGCAGTTAAGACTTTGTAAGTATTTTAGTTACCAAATATATTAAGATGTTTATATTTAACTACACAAATTTTCATAATTGGACATTGCCCCTTATTATCCCAATGCACATGGTATTAATGTTTCTTTGACTCAAGAAGGTTGTGGAGATTAGCTTCACCCTCCACTGCCACCTGGATTCCGATACAGCAGGTTAGCCAACGCTTGCAAAACGATACTAGCTTGTAAATGGGTAACGATAATACTAACGGCACCTATTATCAACTAAGATAACTATTTGTAGAGAGAAAAGTTGTATTAAAAACTATGTATTTTGACTAGAGTGTAGACTTGTGAGTCGTTAGAGCTCAATATCGTTGTGAATATTCAAGCCAATCCAAATTTAGAAATACGTTTAAAAAGAAATTATTCATTAAATAATATGTTATAAACAAACACTAGCTTAATTGTACAAAGAAAATAAATACATTGATTAATAATTTTTGTTTTCCCATTTAAAATGCATTGAAATGGAAATATTTCAATAACTATTTTTAGCATGGTTTGAAAATTCCATAAGAATTATGAAAGATGCCCAGATATATTACTAAAATAAATAAAAAACAACAATGTTGAATTATTAGATGTTTTTTAAAAACGTTTTTCATAACCGTACATTTATGGGTATATTCCATTCACGGTAGGAATTACTCTCTGAAAGGTCTTTTTTCCTACCAATATTCTACTATATAGTAGATTTATGGTAGGGGAAAAGGCCTTTCAGAAGTCAATTCCTACCGTGAATGGAATATAGGCTCAACCTTAAGTTTAAGGCTATAAGAGCTCTAATATTGTTTTTTGTTGGTTCAGAGCCAATTATAATCAAACGATGAACCAACCAGGCCCTGAACCAGTAATTTAACACTTGATTGAATGTATGAGTGCTATAATTAATGGATTATAAGAATAACATTTAGTAACTATGTCTATTTTCTATCATTTTATATTTCCTTTTAATATTAATAATTTATTCCAAGATTCGGATTCGTAAGATAGTGGATTCAACCCAATTCTACTTCTTAACACTTGAATTTTTCTAAGATAAGTGCAGAAACTTATAATTTTAAAAATAATAGTATATTGTTTTATATGAAAACCACATGTCCCAGGACATACTTCTATTAAGACTATAAATAAAATATAAAGCCCTCCTAAAATGAGTAATACATAAATTTTAAATTATGTGTTTATTTTTGTTTAAGTGTAGTATTTAAGAAGTGTGTCTCAAGTCCATATGTCTACATATGACTAGACATATCCCTATATGTCTTTGAACTTGTATTATACTTTATTTTCTGTTCTCATATTATCTTACTTAATAATTTTATAATCAATGATAGAGAATACTCCAATTTTCCTGTAATTTTTAATGGATACTAGCACTACCTGTAAAATCATTAGTATTTTATTAAAGTGTTATTGATTTTGGACACCAAAAATGTATGTATTTTATATTGGGCCCCTCCTATATATTTTTTAATAATGTTCATATTTATTGGGTAAGGAGTAATAAATGATAAAATTAAATCTTCTTGGTTATTATTTTATTCTCTTCTCCCATAAGAAGTGTAGTGATTATACACAATCCTGTTTATGACTACATTTCTAATTAGTAAACTAGTAGAAACACCATTTCCTTAAATTTCCACTCAGCAAGGGTTGGCAATGCTTTGATTTGCCTGTAGTAGATTGAGCTGTGCATAAGAAAATAAAGTTTCTCATTTATCAAATTTATATTTATATTCAAAACGTTAAGCTTAATATGTTTATACATAATTTTTTCTTTTTTATGCGAGTTTAATTTCAAATCTTTTAATTTTTAAACTTCTTACTCACACTTGTGTCGAGAAAATGGGAAACTATTTTTAGGAGAGAAAAAAACACCCCCAGTACACTCAACCAGGATTAAACCACAATCTTCCTGTCATCCGTAGTCTAGTCTAGTGCAGTTGAGTCTAACCTTAGACCATGCGGTCACTGAAGCGGGTAGTATGTATTTATCACTACCTCTCGACAAAAACTGTTATTTCCTTTAAAATCCTTTATATTGTAAGAATTTTAATTCTGTCAATTTATATTTTATTTAACTTTAATTTATTCTTAAGTGATTATTCATTTAAAACTTATTATCTTCAAAGGACATTGCATTGCGTCGAAGGAAACACCTAAAAGTAATGGCTGCTTCATACAAGGAGGAAAGAAATTGACTCTGTCAGTGGGGGAGGGGAGGGACGTAAAAAGAATCGAGTTTTTTGTTTGTTTGTTGGCATGGTTGTGGTGGAAGAAAAGGGAAGAGACGCAGAAGTTTTAAGAGAAACCAAAGTTTTTTTGTGTGTTTTCTTTTACTGATTTGAAGAAAGGACTGTGAGAATGGCAGTGCTTTATTAGTGACAATAGCATCACAATTATGCCGGTGGGGTATGGTACCATGTCCTGAGCTTACTTTAATAGCTTCCAGTACGAGATTGGGACTTGTAAGTGAGATTGTCAGATCTACTAACATCTAGCCTCTTCAACGCCGAAGACTACTTGCCAACATAACTTGTGATTCATCTTTTGTTGGATATTATAACGTTGACTAGACTGCATTCAACGTTTAACATTTTATTACTCAAAGTTCAAAGGTTAACATTAATTATAGTTTAATTCACTGACATAAAAATTTTCTTGTAGACATATATTTTTTGTTTGTTTCAACAATGATTCTAGAAAGAAACTTATTTGGTAATTTTTGCCATAGCGACTTCGATGAATACAATGTCCTTATTTTAGTATTAATTGTTTTAATGTCCAACGACCACTCTCTATGAGCAGATTGACGGTAAAGGTATATTTTGTAGTAAAAAAGTAACTGGTTTTGGGAACCCAAATATTGTAATCATTTTTTTTATTATGTCTGAGCAAGTCCACAATTCATTTATTTCCTATCTCATGTATTTTGTTGTTGTTGACGACATTGGACTTGAAGTTAATAAATAGATAAATGCTTTATGTAATTATATATATATAAAATATATATAATTACCCACTTTCCTATTAAAATACCCATCCTCATCATTAAAGTTTTATTAAAATTTTTTAATAAAACAAAATTTTCACAATATCTGTTATTTTACTCAATTGTTAAACATGTTATTCTGTATTGTTTATGACCAAAGAAAAATGATGCCAAACAGCTCTATTAATTAAAACATTGAAAGAAGAGTAGAAGGGCAAGGTATAGTTGGTAAAGAATAATGCTGGCACTAGTAGAAGTACAAGTAGGTGACTTAGGAAAAGTCTTGGTGGATTACTATACAGTAACTTGTTTTTATTTATTAAATTCGGTAGTGTACATTTTATAAAAGAAGTAGGCCGGCTATTGCCTGCACTGGTGGGCACCACACTGAATATCAAGCTCATCTAGTTTGGTTTGTCATTAATGAAGAGGTTGGGACTCAAATCTTACCCAGTTGTATAACTGTTCTGTGTTTTTCCCCTTCTCCCACCATACAAATGTATGTATAACCCAGAAGGGTAGCAAGATAAAGAGCAATTAAAATCTGCTGCTCAGTCTGAATATAGACTGGGTACTTTTAAGTTTAACAAAACTAGTACCGGTAGGTTTCAGATTATTATATATACACCATAATGCTATAAAGTAACATACATGCCATAATATTAAAGTAAAATATTTTCATTCCTGCAAGCATAATAAAAAAAAAAGTCAACAGTTTACATTAAATAATTTACTCTCTATGCTTTTGATTCTGAATAAGTTCCAATTTTTGTAAAATCTCCTTTACACATATTCAAAACTAACCCACACTCCAAATTGCAGTGCCTGAAAATTGTGATTATCTTTTTAGCAACACTTAGGGGTAGGGATGTGTCGATACTAGTGTAACTGTTATTTGGAACGTAGTCTTGCTGTGGAACGTTTTGGAACAGGTACAACTTGTCAAACCAGTACCGGTAAGGAATTATCTCTTTCTTGTCTTCTCACTCCCAACTAGTAACTGTGTTGGATCGTTCTGAAACAGTTCCAGTTACAAGCGTATCAATAACGGAAATGCCATTCGCATATTATCCTTATTGATACCCTCACCCTTAGGTGGAGCAGGTACAAAGTAATATCACACCACGTGGCTTGGCTGGCTAGCTCCAGGCACTGCTCATGGAAGGGG
>CABFVX010000495.1:0-18956 GCA_902151425.1 Timema shepardi | reverse complement strand
GGGGGGGGGGGGGGGGAAGGTGTTTTATGTAATATGTGAAACTGATTCAGCAGTAATAAATACTTACCCTTTATTATTATAGTTTGCATTTGTGCTTAGCTGACAGTAATATCACTGATTTATAAGCCAAGTTAAATTTAAAAGACGATTAAAAATTTAAATCTTAAACTATTTATTAGTGAGATAAAATAAATAGTTTATAAGAAAATCATAAGGCTATTTTTTATATGTGAAACCAATAATTAATACTGATATATAGTATTTAAACAAGTTAAACCCTGCTTTGGTGGCCAGCCAAATTATCTAAGACGTCACTCTGCTAGACTGGTCTGCTGATGAGATCGGGGTTCGAATACCGGTCGGATCTACTGGAGGTGGTTTCATCCAAATGGTTTTTCCAATGTCCTTCCATGCAAATGTGGGTAGATTACCTCTAATTTAAAATGCTTTCTTCATCATTCCCTCATTTATCACTCCATTATCATATCATTATTATTATTAACCAAGTACAGTAGTAATTAGTAAGTACTGGGCCCTCAAAAGTTATCGGTACCGTTCAACTACCAAGTAGGGATGGATTGTGAAATCACAACTTGTTTCTCTGATGTCAAATTCACAACCTGTTCCTGACAGAAGAAAGGAGTTGTTCCTTTTTGTCACTGGTCCACAGATCAAAAATACGCGTTGTAACAGGTTCGGAATAAAATTGTTCCTCGTCTCTCTGTCACAGGCAGCACTGGAACAGGTTCAGTGGGCCAGTTTCATAGTCAAGTTTAGTACGCCTCAAGTGCGGCGCTACACTAAATACATGACGACACCTACCTAAACTCGAATGGAATGGGCCGTTCTCGCATAGGAAACTGGTCCATTCCATTCTGGTTTAGGTAGGTGTCGTCATGAACTTAGTGTAACGCCCGCACTTGAGGCGTACTAAACTTGACTGAAACTGGCCCTTAGTACACCTCAAGTTCGGCGCTGCACTAAATAAAAGATAACACCTACCTGAACTCGAATGGAATGGGCCACTTTCGCATATGAAACTGGCCCATTCCATTCTGGTCTAGGTAGGTGTTATCTGGTATTTAGTATAGCGCCGCACTTGAGGCGTAGTAAGTCTGACTATGAAACTGGCCCAAACTCTAAAGTAACCTTGCTCCTCGTCTCTGTAACAGGTCTGGAGCAACCTTGTTCCTTTATGCTCTTTGGTTTGGGTTTTCAATTGAAGAGTCTTAAAAATAATCCTAATTCTTTTTGCAGTAATTGCTATTATATACCTACTGATCTTCAAGTAGAACCCAAAGGTGATTCATTTATCAAAATTCAGTCAGTGTGTGTCAATTATTTTATGGGGAAGGAGGCTTTGATTAGCCATTTCTAAGTAATGTGCTGTAAAATTTGGCTTTTATTAATTTTTTATCCTTTGTTCTGAATATATTTTTTAATTTCTTGAAAATCTTGGTCACTGGGGTTAACACATCGAGGTGTTTTTAGGTTGTAATCTTCATTCTTTATTTTTTGTATGTGAAAACAACCTTTAAATAATTACCTCCCATAGGCACACAATGTTCAAAATTACCCCCCTCTCAAATCATATTTCTCTGTTTCAAATACTTTTCAAGCTTGGTAATATTCATTGCATATACAAATCACAAGTGAAAAAATATACTTTATTCCAATGATCATTATGAATTAATGTGAAAACTAAAAATGACTAATATAGGCTTACACTCCCTGAAAGTTAGCAGTCTTAAGAGGGGTGGCTTGTCCTTAGGGCATGAAGGCGCGCACGCCCCATTCCATCCAATGTGCTCCCACCTATAAATCATAGCCTTGCAAAATTATTACTCGCACTCTCACGACAATTTTATCTAGCCTAGTAGTTTCAAGAAAATATGTTTTCGGTTTAGTTGAAAGGCAATTTTTTTAAAATGGCATATAGTCAGGCGCTTGGTTGTCGGCGCCTTGAAGTGCGAAACCAAACCCTCCCACCTCTTCAGATAACGACGCCAGCCGGCTGCGGTTTGCTGACTACCTTTTCTGTGTGTGAAGGCACTTTTCCGTAAGCTCCCTGAAGTTGAAAGCTTGTGAGAGGTGTTGCGTATAGCATGCACCAGTAATATTCTCGGCGACCTAGTGTGTTACGGCGTATATTTATGGTATCTATAGCGTAAGTGTTTCGATGTGGAATAATGTTAGGATTGCGTTGATTTGTTAAGTTACATGTTGTAACATTTTACGTAGGTAAATTAAACAATTCAATTCGGGTGCTCAAGACAATGTTTCAAGATCAACTCTTGATCAAAAAATACAATTGAAATTATAATGTATAAAACAAACAAAAAAATCAAGTTTTCAAAAGGTATCTCAATTCCAAACATGTACGCCAAAAAAACCCGGCAGGATTTGCGACTGTGATCGGGGAAAATCGGTCAAACAGCTCTTTAAGATCTTGCTGCCCTAGGAAATGAATGAAAATGCCTCCCTCCCTCTCAAAACAAACAAAAAACTGCCTAATTTATAATATGTTTAAATAAGAAAAAAATATTGTAGCTAAAAAAACTACACAAAAATAAAAATTACATCAAAGAGTAAGAACGATAAATTCCTTGTATCTACTGTTTGCCCTTGTCGTTCTTGACCGTACAGATAATACAATAGTTGTGCAGGCTCATACATAAACCCTTGATGTTATCAAAATTAAATTAACATAAAATGTTTTAACCCGAACATGGGATTAATAGAATGGTTATAGGTACTTCATACAAAGTTAAAGTTAATCAATTTATAAGTTGTGTGCTGATGTAATAAGTCGATTTAAAAAGTGCATACAAAATACATCAAATAAGTAACCCATACATTTTACTGGTCTTAATATTTAGATAAATTATTCAAGGTGCCATCCAATATGATTTAGAGTTAGTTTAAACGTCATAAACTAGCTGATAATAGTATTGCCTATATTTTCTAAGCCTTTTGGACAATTTATAAACAAATAAAAGTTTTACAATTTTAAATATGACATTGTTTATAAAGTCGTCCTCGTTTTACCGATATATTTTGATAACATTACTAAGCAAATTAAAATGTTTTTACAAACATAAGCAACAATTAGTTGGTATTTATTTTATTAAAACAAAAGCAACAATTAGTTGATATTTATTTTATTAAAACATAAGCAACAATTAGTTGATATTTATTTTATTAATTAAGTCCTCTTTTGTATTATTAATTCTGGTCGCCACATCATCTAAGACCATAAAATGGAAAATTAGTGGTCCAAACTACTCTGCAATATATAAATTGTGCACGTGCTAATTTTTAAAGATAATAGCTATGTTTAGCTTCAATGAATTATTACTGTAATTGAGTAGCCAGACCCGTTTAACTTATTATAAGACCTTGCAGCATACCAAATGGAATGGTCTATAGAGGTTGGCAATAGAATCGGAAATGTCTACGTCATCCATCTTGTAGATAATCAATTTCCGCTTCTGCCTTCTACTTGGCATAGAATAACCACAGGCGAAACACGTTTCGTGTCTACTCTAGACTTAAAGGTATTTGGTATAATTAGATTTATTAATATTGCCTTTTATGTATGTTTAATCTCAAAACTATTTTTCTGACACATTATTTTGAATAGTAAATTAATTATTTTTCAAATTGTTCTTAATGTTGCTTGCCACGTGGTTTAGCTTAATTCTAACAAGTGAATTTTGCGAATGTGTTCAGCATGCTTTCTTAGTTTTCTATATTATCGCTCTATAGTTAACTACGGCTCAAAACTCATACTTTAATTCATTTTTCAGTTGTAATGCTAAGAAAAGTCTTGTTATGTCAAAACTCATACTTTAATTCATTTTTCAGTTGTAATGCTAAGAAAAGTCTTGTTATGTCGGTCCATCTGTCTGCTATAATGCACCATACATATAAGATATTCCATTATACTTAATTCATTAGTGGAACCTAAATCTAAATATTAATAAAGTTTTCAGAGTTGAATTGATATTAATGGCCATAGCCGTGTCCAAATGGTCTGCTTACAACGCACTTCTGCTATATTTTAATAATTATCATTACTATTTTGTTTCACTAACGTTATTTTCAAATTTGTATTTGTAATGAAAGAATGCATTAAAAATAAATACTTTACCAAACCGATAAAAGCCAATAAGGGGTTGATGATAGTTGAGCATTTATTCTTTTTTAGCTCATCAAGATAAGACATGCACTGTAGAACATGTTTAATTTAGGCCTTGTAAGAATCGTGAAAGTTAATAATTACTTTGTTATGATGATTTACACCATCTTTCGACTGAATTGATTGTGATGATTATTTTTCACTGAAGGCATAGTAAGTTAATAATGTATATAAAAAGAAACTATTAAGAGCAACTGAAAATAAAATTAGGTCTTGGTTTCAACTTGAACCAAACTAATCCAAGATAGGCCTAACTAGGGATCCCAAATTTGATTCTTTGGTAGACACCTCTATTATTAATAAAACTAGGAAAATTTGAGTATATTTAATACTATTTGATGGGATTAAACATTCATTAGGTATTGCTATGTCCTTATTTTATATAGGTTTATATCTTTTGATGTACTGTATGCTTTTAGAATGCGTTACGTGGCCGCATACTTGTTGGCAGCCCTAGGAGGGAAGGACAATCCTTCCGCCACAGATCTCGAAAAGATCTTGAGCTCTGTGGGTATTGAATCTGACAGTGAAAAGTTAAAACTTGTCATTGGTCAACTTAAAGGGAAAAACATTGAGGATGTGATTGCAGCAGGTTAGTAATAATGTGATAGTTTTTGATTTTATACGACTATAGAATCCTTTGCATCTCATGAGTATAATATTTATAATTATATAAAGCCGCATAAACACCAGCGAGTGGAATGACAAACCGAACTGTGCGGCAAACACTGACACGGCAGGGATATTTGGTCGCTGTTTTTCTGTTAGTATTGTCCAAACCCAAGGAGAATAATATGTACAAACAAGAATCGGCCACTGCATATATTTGCATCCATCTTGCCTTGAGGAGGCAAGGTAAAAAATACATCTGTGCAGAGATTAATTCTTTTATTAATATTATTGTCCATCAACTACTTTGGTTTAATAAATATCTTTAAATAGTCCTTACTTTTTAATCGGATTTATAAAACAATCACTTTTGTTTTTAATAATGCACCTTCCTCCCACCCACCCTACAGTCCCGTCACCCTTTCCTGAAGATTCTCGAAACAATACTAAATGAACTTTAAATCAAAGAGAACTTTAATTTCTTGTTTATAGAATGAAGTGAAGTCTATGTGTTTTGAAATGTTCGCTTACCTGTCCACACTTTTGAAACATGCTTGCGCACTTTTCCTTGATGGTTCATTGAAATACCGACATTGGGTGGATCAGGGAAATGCATGTGGTTTTGTTGCAGGTTTGCTGGAATGTTGTAACACTTAAATGTGTTTCAGCGTTCGATTCGTCATCCTGTGCACAGGTGTTACGAGGCTTAACAATTCTTTATACTGTCGTACAAAATTTAATGATTTTCTATTTATCATGGTGTCTACAGACAGGGAAAACCTGGAAAAGTCAGGGAATTTTTGGATGACAGGGTAAACTGGTAAATGTCTGGGAATTTAACTAAAAAGGATAAGTCAAGGAATTTAAAAAATGTCTAAAATATCCCATCAATTTCTCAATCAAACACTAAAACAAAAATTAATAAGACCTAAAAAAAATGACATTAAATTTTTTTAAATAACTGATGAAACAGTTTGTTTAGTAGATACAAACTTTTTTTAGTATGTGATCAATAATAAATAAAACCAAAGTCAGCATCCACCATTAAAACTGGAAAATTGAAAAATGTTGACTGTAAAATACTCATTCCAACTACAGCCAAATGCAAGAATAGGTGTTGAAATTCAAATAAAAACTTATGAAATTATCTATTGCAGTGCTTTATAGTCAAAATACATTTGTCTGAATTTATGAATTTTATTTAACCCACTCGCTGGTGTGCATCTAGCATAGCTATCTGAGTAGGTCCATCAGCCATATTTCTGCTTGTATGTACCGACAAGTATTTTCATTCATTTTTTAAAATCTATTACTTTATTCTTGGACATATTATAACATTGAACTGGTAGCTCCATCTAGCATCAACAATAAAAATAATTTTTACTTTCTAAAAATACAGTGGTTCGTTTCAATTAAACATCGGTTCACACTTGTGAAGGAGTGTATAACCTGATTAGGGAGTAAAACACATTGATAAACAAAATTGTGCTTGCGTCGAGGAGTGTTCGGGCAAACAGAGGCATTCAATGTCTGTGCCATTTTATGTATTAAGATGCTCTCAAAAAATCTTAAGGTAATTTGGGTAGTTGTTAAGAGTTAAGTAAATAGGTGCTGGCCATGTTTTTAAAAGCTTTGCATGTCCCTGTTAAAATAGTAAGGCCCATCAAGAATAATTCATGAATTAACTTTGGTAAATATTTACTCTTGTCATATGATGATTTAACACATACCATCTTTCGCCTGAAATGTTTGTGATGATTTCTTTCACTGAGGCAAGAGTAAATTTATAATGCTTATATAAAAAAATACAGAACTACTGGTAGGAAAATTATGAATGACTTGGCTTCAACTTAAACTATATTGAGCTGGTGAGGGATGTAAAATGGATTTTTTTAATTGGTTCTACTCTCAATTTATATCAGAATGGGTGGTCTAGAGGTAAGGTGTTGGACTTCCTATGCTGGGAGTCCGGGGTTCAATCCTCGGTCCCCGCACAGATTTATCTGATTGCCAAACCCTTCCTTCACCTCTGACAAGACGTGTATTAATGACAACTTGTGAATGTGAGGAATGCCAGGCCTCCGCTGTGGTTTGGATTCCATGTTAAACTGTAGGTCTTTCATTTCACAATCACCCTAACACTACACATTATCATAAGTGTGTATAACCCGAACGGGTAGTAAGACGCGGTGCTAATAATAGTAATAATAATTGATAAATGAGCTCTAACATATCAAGTGTTTTAATAGAAATAACATGTAAAACATGCCAGTTAATAAGGTCGATTCTCAATTTTAGTTGGTTTAAAATAAAAAATAAAAGAATAACTAAGGCCGTGAAGCGAGTATTTATTCGAGTGTCTAGAAAAAGAAGCAATACTAGCTCTGTAGCTCGAGTATTTCGAGTATTGCGAGTATCTCCGATTACTGATATCTCAATCGCCGATACTTTTGGGATCGAGTAACTGGGAGTATCAGTGATCAAATGGTATCGGTGAAAAAATCAGTCAGTGATATATCGCCCATCTCTAGTGGGAACTGGTCCACCAATGGATTACCAAATCAAATTTGCCAATAGAAGATAGTTTCCCTCTTTTCAAAAGATACACTTTTTAATATGAAATATTTATCTTTACTCCTACAACTGGCACTGTTTTTCTAGCAGTTTTTTTAAAATTCAATGTTTGTAAAGTTTATTCCCTCTAGTTTGATAAAGGCAACACTGCTGAAATATTACTCAATTTGTATTTAAATGTGTGTTTGAATATTTCTACTGTAGAAGAGAAAAATGTTTCACTTCTGCATTGGATTCTTCCCACTTTTTGTTTATTTTTCAGTTTTATTTATTTTTATAAAATTACTTATTTGTATATTATTATCAGTATAGCCAAGTTGGGGAGTAAATTGCAATGCACAAAGAATCATTCTACAGTGATAAGTTTCAGTGTTAGCCTAACACGAGAAGGAATAGAAAAAATGGAAACGGATTAAGGAAGTGAAAGAGTAGGTATGGAATGAAATTTAGCGTGGCGAAGTGTGAAGTGATGGTATTGACAAGGAGGATAAGGTCTAAATAAAGCTATAAAGTTAGATGGAGTAGGGCTGAGAATAGTATATAACATAAAATATCTTGAAAGCGTGATAGAGGCAAAAGGAGTAAGTAGAGTATCTAATGAGAAGAGAGCAGGGAAAGTCATTGTATAGGTGGGTAAGAAACCTGCTATGGAGAAGAAAAGTGTCCTTAGAAGTGTAAGGAAATGTTGTTTAGTGTGTACTTTGTACCAAGTCACATATGTAGTAGAAACATGGACAGTAAATTTAAGAGAGACTAGGAAAGTGGAGGCTATGATGATGAAATTTGGGAGGAGAATTTATCTGTTACAAGGAAAAACAGGATTGGGAATGAAGTTATCTGGGAAAGAGTGGGAGTAGAGTAAGCAAGTCTGAGATGGTATGGGCATGTGATGAGGGTGGATAGAGATAGGATGCCAAAGGAAGTATGTGGGTAAAAGACCACAGGGGCGGTCATGAAAGAGATGAGAGTAACAGATAAAAGAAAGTACAAGTGGTAGAAGAAGAATTGAAGTAACTAAAGGATATAGGAATATGGAGGCATTTTACTAAACTAATCTGCCCACAGGGTGGAAACATTTTGTAAGTCCCTGTTATAGCACCTTGTGCGGTTCTTGTTTGTAGGAGATTATACATATGGTTTTATATTATTTCAGGACGAGAGAAGTTGGCTACAATGCCTTCAGGTGGTGGAGCTGCCCCGATTGCTGCTGCTGTGGCAGGACCAGCTGCAGCTGCTGCTCCAGAGAAGGGTTAGTAATTAAGTTATTGGTGTCATTTACAGAGAGATCTCTGAACATAGATCCTTTCTCAAGTAAAGTGAACGGACATACCTGTTCAAAAAGGTGCTATATTTTGAGAATGAATAGTTGCTACAAACTAGTAAGTGTTAATAAAACTATTTCCAGGAACATTTTACTAGGCCATATCAGTTGCATTATTAACACTTAAATGGTTGCAAAACCATAAAAATGATGAATTTAATATATCACCATCTTTCGACTGAAGTGTGATGTGAAATTTACAATCTGAGATCACTTTTTACTTTAACATGATATTATGTTTGTTACATTTTATAATATACAATTTTGTGATTTACAGAGGAAAAGAAAGCAGAGAAAAAAGAAGATACCGAATCAGAAGATGATGATATGGGTTTTGGTCTTTTTGATTAAATTTTGTAATATGATTTTATCTGTTAGACTTATTTTGTAATAAATAAACAAAATACTTGAACCTTTTTGTTTGCAGTTACTTACAATTCCTTGAGTTAGGATATATTTAGTCTTACGTATGTCGGGTGTATTGGCGGTGTTTTCCCTGGCATTCCACACATTCACAAGTTGTAATTAATACATATCTTGTCAGAGGGGAAGGAAGGGTTTGGCAATCAAATGAATCTGCTGGGGCAGAGGATTGAACCCCGAACTTGTACACAGAAGTTTGACACCTTACCCAGACTACCAGGTGTGTCTACCAACCTATGGTCTGAGTCAGTTTTTTTTTTCAAGCTATATATTTTCCACTACATGCTGATTAGACCTGTCGTAACTTCATTTGCTTTATATTCTAACTTAAGACCAGGACAGGCACAACATCCTGTCTCCAGCCATTAGTTTACCAATGTGAAAGGGTGAACCTACATTTCACAATTGACACGAGTTTGGACATGCCAGTAATTGAACCCAGGACATTTAGCTCAGTAAGAAAAGTCTCTAATCACTCAAACTATTATCAAGTTTCTATAGTCATACTGGATATTCTTTAAACTTTTCTGGATGTTCCAACAGCAAGGGTTACCTTTTTTCAGGAAATTGCATTGCCCGTTTCCCTGATGAGTTCCAATAGAATGAAACTAAATTCGGAGTATTGGGCGGTAATGATCATTTTCTTGAAGAGGCAACCATAACCTCTTTGTCCAATGTAAGAGATGTAAAGTGTGAACTGTGTTCTTCTATTAATTGTAAAAGCCATATATTGTCTTCCTTTTATGTGTTTCTATCCACTTTCCTGTACCTTCTTCCAAATATAATACAATTACCTCAAAGTGAAAAGAGGGTTTCCTTAGAGATAAAGATACAGTTTTAAAATGTTCACAAAAGAATATGGAGAAAAAAAGGCATAAATAGTAAGGTTGTGCGAAACTTTGAAGACTTCAAAACAAATATCAAATTTGACTTGGGGTTCAAAAAAAAATTTGGCTTCAGTAATTTGCCAATTAAAATTCTCAATTTATGGTTAATTATTGCCATTTCGAGCTGTCATATTAATACAGAAAAATTCTTAAGTAATTGAATTGTAAGTTGTGATAACTTTATCATCAGAATGAAACACAATATTATGAACAATTGTGCAAAGAAATATTTTCTAAGTAATTTTAGTGTTAGATTATATTTTGGTTAAACACATGTTTTTGCAGATCATATTGTTGGGCGTAGGGATACATAATTTGGTCTGGTAACTTTTTAAAGCTATGAGCTGTTAGTCGGCACCAAAGTTTTGGTGTCGCCTTGGCTCGTGCCCTTGATAACTGCATTGACTATCACGTGACCAAGTGTAGATCTGTTTGAATAGTCGCGAACAATACCTGTGCAGTCTTTTCGAGGTCTTGGTACTATGAATATGGAAGGCTACCAGCCATTCACTGTTCTTGCGGTGTTTGACTGGCAATTGTTTTAGTATTATTTTGTCTGCTAGAGCACTGACTTCTGTTTTCTGCCATTTTAAATATGATTGTTGCTGTTCAAATATTTTGATGCAGTACTCATTAGGAACAGCGCGAGAAGTGTAAAATCCACAAGTCTAAAACTCAAAGGTCTGACTAGGGAGCCTTGGACTATTCGGATACAGCCTTGCTGTTTTGAAATTGGCATACGATTCTCAGTTCATTGGTTAATACCAGGCTATTTAGTTTGGTTGAAGAAAGTATTATCAAACCGAGGTCTGGTATTCTCTTGGTCATAAACATTGGTACCAGGTCAACTGTGAAAACAAGCCTTATGATGTAGACTAACCTTTATCTCCCCCTACAAGCACCTAAGAGTTATGTTGGGTCAGATGCCATCTACTCACAGAAGAAGTACGATACCACTACCAATGAATCCAGCCATGGCGAGTCTCAACTAGTTAGGTCCATGCCATCACACAATATATATCCTTCCGATACAAATATCACCTGCTTGTGTAAAAGAGGTGCCACTGTCCTTCAAAGAGGTTTAACTAAATGTGTCCTCAATGGTTGTATAAATATGTGATTTGTGAGAATGGTAGAAGGATAGAGGAATATTGAGGTACTTTACAAAACTGTCATGCCACAGGCTCTAAAAAAATGTGATATCTTTATATTCTTACAACAAAGATAGAAGAAAGGAAGTGATTATGGTATGTACATAGATTCTCAAGCTCATTTCTCCAATTAGATGTTTGGTGTTATTCTGTTATTTTTTCCAAGTGATTTTAATGTTTTATTTTTCTAAACTTTGCAACCTATTACTGATCTGAATACGTATTTACACTAATGGAGTAAAATTTAGACAGTGTGGGAACTATTTAGTATAAAATACATCTATTCAAAATCCAAACACCAACCTACCAATCTTCAAACCATGAATTAGAACTGTAGCTTAAAGAATACACATCATAAACTGTATAGGGTTAGTGGTAAATCCTCTCTCAAGCGGAATGCCCGAGGTTTAAATGCACTGGTAAATGTCTAAAACCTAATATGCACTAGGAAACATTGTTTGCCAATAGTTGCGCAACATTTGTTCATGTTGCCTTTGTGCTTCCCAGCAAGGAAGACATGTTTCTCATGATCCATTTCAAATGGGTTACAAGAAACAATGTTGGCCAATATTTCCAACAACAGGCAATGTGGGTGGGTCTGATTCTGCTATTTGGATGCTTTGTTGACACTAGCGTGAGTTTGCTTGCGTCATCATAGGTTAAAAGGTGGGGCGATAGTGTGCTCTGGACTACCCTATGGGTCCACCAAGCATTCTTGCATAACGCTACGAGTACATCAGTTACCGATATCTCCTTTTGTCATGTCGTGGTCAGCCGAAAAAACTCCGGAACTGATTGAAATATTCCATATAAATACACTTGTAAGATGTGACAGTTGAGTACTGTGACAATCGCATAAAAAACTGGATGTTTTTAATAAAATAAGTGGACACAAACCCACCACCTTTTTCTTTTTCTCTGTCTCATAACTATATACAAAGCACAAGCCATAGCAGCTTCCTCAACATATCTTTCACTCAACTGAACTCTGTCTGGGAAACAGATATTTCATCATTGTAGTCTGGACGCAAAACAATGCTTCTTTAATGTTTGCCAACAATGTTTCCAAGTGTATACTAAGCTTTAGCTAACACTGTTGCAGATCCTGATATGTAATATGAATTATCTTTGTGTGGCTTTCTAAAGAAAAATTGGAGATGATCCATCTCAAGATTTTATTATTTAACAGTCTAAAAGTGGTAGTATTTAAAAAAAAATCTATTTTACCTTTTACAAAGAAAGGCACAAGGGGAGGGGGATTTTTTTACCTAGTGGAAAACTTCGAGTAATCAAGTGATGAACTAGTTTCCACTGTCCTAGTAAAGCTCGAGTCACATGTTCGCCAAATATTGAGAGCAGAATTTGCTTGAGTGGCGTAGCAAATGCTAGCATAAATTATTTAGGAACATGATTCTTTGTAACACAAACTATTAACAGCTGATTAGTGACATGATTTATTTTCTAGTGGATAAACACAATCATGATGGATGTGTTCTGATTATTGTATTAGCTTGGTGTGAATAGTCTGCAAGCATCTCACTTTACAGGCACATGCACACTGATAGTTGGGTTTTAAATTTGATTGGGTCTTCCAAGCTAAAGTTTTATTTTTTAATCACCCGTTCTAGATATAGACATAATAATGATTAATATGGTAGAGATGAGGAAGGAATCATTTTAGAGGTAATCTACCCACATTTGCATAATAGTGTTATGGAAGAATAGAGTACAGAGTGGAAAATCATTAGGGGAAAACCACCCTCAAAGACCGGATCGGGATTCAAACCCCAATTTTCAAGTCGTCAGTGGGCCAGTCTTAAACAAGAGCTACGCCTTATACTATATGACTGCTGAAGCAGGTTACTGAACTTAATTTGAGTCACGCTGAACAGACAATGCCCATGTAACTCAAATCTTGTGATTGGTTTAGAGCTTGTCATGGGATAACATTTCTGCCCTACTCGTTTTTCAGCTAATGTGTGAATCCACAATATATGTTTCTGAATCTTGGTTATGAATATAATAACTGGAAGCTTGTGTGGCACCCCAATCTTGGGATGTTGTAATGATATCGATTTTTCCTGTCTTTATTAATATTTGAGATCATATTTTAAAGTAAATATATTAATATTTCTTCTTTTCAGTTAATATAAAGTGAGCTCATCTTTTCTAGACTACAGCCATGTTTCTTTTTTATTTCGTTTAGCTGCATGTGTCAGAAGCATGGATTGGTTTCCGGGTTGTATTATGCAGTAATTTAATAGCAGGTGCAGGGTGACGCCGTGTCTGTTTTTTAATTTGTGCGCTCATAGAAAATAACCCCATTGGTCGATGGAAAGAAAGCAAAGAGTGGTTTGGGTTCGAGAGTGTGAACTACGGGGTTCACACTCCTCGGCTCAAGAAGACGCTAGTTTTGTAGACGCACATTCTTCTTCAAACGGCTTCCCCGCTTGATGTATAGTGAAGTAGGCGTGGTTAGGAGGGCCATATCATAATGTTTGAATAAATGGGCATACTGTCCATTTGATGTCTATCATGTACAGTGTTTATAAGTTTGACGAATTGTAATTTTACAATCATGTACAATAAACTTAACTATACTTTAAATAAGGTGGAGTACAATTAATAGTAACAACATGAGATGTTACGAATGGCGCACAACGTGTCAGCAGTTAAGATCAACAGGAGAGATACTACAAATGGCATCTCAACAAGGTGACAATTAACGACAGTGTTACATAGTACATTACAATTGGCGCCAAAGTGGGGCATTAGCAGATAGGAGTTTGTACATTACAATTGGCATCCCAACGTGAAAAGGTTCAGTACGTTACAATTGGCGTCCAACGGGGCATAAAGACAGTACATTACAAATGGCGTCTCAACGAGGGGCATCAATGTCAGTACGTTAAAATGTGTGTACATGTTCTGTAATAATTATACCATGTTTATTAAATGGCATTTTTTTTATCATGTTTCAGGAACTTAATAATTTGATCACAAAAAAATTGTTTATTTTAAAACAAATTCTTTGCATTCACTTTGATATTCAGAAAGTACGACTATTCAAAGAAATTATATTTATTCAAATTAATATATTATTTTGACTGTACATTAATTTTAAAAAGATTTACCATACTTCATTAGATTCGTTGCTATTGCCAAACAGTACAGGTTTTGTTGCAATAATTTATGTTGTATCTGTAAAGCAATAGCTATTCGTTGAAAAAAAATAGTTTTCTAAAAAAAAGTGGACCGTGGAAGGGACCACAAAATAATAATATTGTACTCACACTTTTTGTATATAAAATGTTGAAGTACATACTTGATTTATACATCTGTTGTTACTCAGAAAACACCAACAAAAATAAAATTTACATTAAATATTTTGCCAAGTCATTATTGGTCATGAAATAAATATACAAATCTGTACAACAAAATCAAAATAAAATATAAATAGATTAGATAACAATACTTGAAATCAGACTTGGCAAGAAAGCTTGAGATTTCGTTAAGCTCTTGATGGTGACAAACACTAACTTGACCTTTTGAAAAAAAACACTATAAAATGGCAGTGATCTATGTCACAAGCAAGCAATGGGATTGAAATCTTTCTAAATTATATGAATGCAACAAGTTCTAATATACTTATACTGGCTGCAAAAATGTTTCAGTCTTTCAAAGATTACTATTATCATTCAGCTAATGAAAATAGTTTTGGTTACAGCATATCAATGAATACTTTAAAAACAATTTTTCAATAATGTTTACTTTTGACATAGATCAAATCACATTAGTAGTAAGATATAAACAAATAGGTGCATAACAACAAAACTCATTTTGCTACTGTCACCAAATTTGAAACAAAAAGTGTACCACAAAAAATACACAAAACTATTATTTCATGTTTCTTTTGCTCTTGATTAACTATACTAAGGATTCTTGCTTGAAAAGGACTATTCAAATTATTACTTTTTATAACTTTACACAGCAAAAAAATTTAATAAAATAAAGTAATAATAATCTGAATTTATATAAACAAGAAACTTTACACACAAGAGACAATATGCCCAACTAAACATTTGTTTTATTGTTTCTCATTTATGGTGCAAATTAAAAATTCTTTACTGCTGCACATTAAAATTAGCAACAGCTGGCTACATTCAGGTCTTTATCAAAACACAGATTTTTATTTTCTTGACTTTAGTGCAACGTAAAACATTCAAACTGCAGACGAAGCCCTACGTATGAAAAATGAGGGTATCTCCAGACACACATGTCCCTGGACAAAGTCTTGGTTTGAAACAATATCGACAAACCACTCGTTTTTGTCTAACAACTACTCCGTATTTCTTTTTGGTATGAGCAATCCCTTCAATACAAAATTTAATGGGGGGGGCAAAGATGTGCAAGACAAAATCTCATCCTCTATAAAACCCACTCCATATGACCATCATACTTTCCAGCGCAGTTGTTGACACTAAGTGGGAGTGAAAGGGCCGCAAACCAAGAGTTCCCAAGTGACGTGTTTCACATTACATGGCAGTTACAGGTCTGACTCTCCATACAAAGCAGTAGAGAACGACATGTAGTCTAGGGCTCCGGGGATAGCATTAAGGCCTTTGAAGGGGGGCATGCGCTGTATGCAGTATTCTGCTTGGTCAGGTGGTAGCTCTCTTCGGAGCTCATCTGGCAGGATATAAGGCTGAAAAATGGTATTAATAATATAAACATAACATAACAATCTGAAATTGAGCAATCAATAATCAAATACAAATTAAATGCTATGCCTCATGGGGTTATTTAGTGTATTCCTTGCTATTACACATCCAAGATCATGTACACCTTTTTGTAAAAAGAGTTTAAGCATAAGAAAGTTTATTACAGTGATTGAGAACCCAATTTTAAGATGTGGCAAATTAAAAATTATATAGGTCTATGTATTACTCAGTGTGTGTAAATATTTCTTAGTGTTTTCACTTTTACTTATGATTTATTTTTTTACAATTATATCATTTTATTTATTACATGTTATATTATCATTTTTCAAAGTGGGGGGTAGTACTGATCAATTACCTCATTCCTAGGAGTGGAATTTATCATAATATAACCTTTCTCCTCGATAAATTTCTTCATTATGATAAGCTTGTTAGGGTTTCAATATATTTGGGTTCTATTATACATGTAAGATTAGAAAATGTACTTCAAAATTTGAAAATCAGTTTTCCCTTAGAGATATATATAAGTTATATTTGTGTTCAGCAAGATTAATATCAAGCAACCTTAGGTAGGTGCATTTATTTTTAAACTACAACTTCATTACAACAATAAAAGGTTAAGAGGTTAATAAAATAATGGAACTGACCTTATCTGCTGCGAGAATGCGGAAAGAGTCTATGACTTGCTCGGCTGTGTCCGTATCTGTTGTCTCTCGAGTCATAAAATCGAGGAACGCATCAAAATGAACATAGCCAGTACTGTTGGGGTCTACTATGGCTAGAATTCGCTGAAAGTCAATCTCACCCTGAAAAAATCACAATTTCATTTTGTGAGATAAAAATATATCTTCAACCCAACTTTACAAGTATCATAATAATTTTCTATTTATAATGTAACTGAATTAATATAATTTCATAATCGTGTCCATAGAATAAGGTATTAGAATGAGTGATATATAACAGAAATAACATAAAAAGAGGTAACACAGTTCACATTTTCATTGTGGAAGCCTTTGTTTGTACGCCTATATATTACTAAAAGATTTCACACCTCACACTAGGTATGAAATTAATAAGTTATTTCATGAATTAAAAGTATGGCGATTCTTTAAAAAAATCTTTGAGGATCTCAATAACTTGTTTTCTAATGTGTCACAAGTTTGGTGGACATTATGCTATCTTTATCACAATATATTATATTTTTGAATGAACTCAAGAGTAAATGCTCTACTTGGATTGAAAATTTGGAAGCGCAAAGTTAAATTAAGCTTAGTTTTTAACAAACAAAATCGAGAGCGCTCAAAGATTTGATTAAAATAAAGCTTGAATATATACTGTTGCCACTAAACATGGTTTATCACTGGACATTTTAGCAGCACCAAATAATTAAAAACAGAGGAATGATTGATAGAAAATTAACCAATTCAGTCATCATTTTAAAAATATTTTGCTTGATCAAATCAATGCAATTAGTTTTTATCTCAAATTAAAGTGGACACACAATCCTCCAGAAATAATTATAACTACTTCAGGACAGTTATGTCTCAGAGGCAAAAGATGTTGAATGTTAAGTCTGCATACTTTGTTCTAAACCTCTTACCTGTCGATCCTTGCCGATGCTGTATCCTAGACTGACAAGGCAAGACTTGAACTCATCAGGTGCAAGGCGGCCAGTGCGATTCTTGTCAAAGTGGTTGAAACTGGAGCGGAACTCGTTCAGCTGCTCCTGAGTAATGCCCTTGGAGTCTCTGGTCAAGATTTGGTTCTCCACCTCATTGATGTTGCGATTTATTGAGGTAAGAAGCTGCTCCCAGCCCACACGCAAGGTCTCCATGGTGTATTGTGTGTACCTGACAATCAATATTACTCAATGAAATACACAACCAAGGACAGGGTGATCGAACTAATAACATTACAATTAGTAAGGGTGTACTAAGCTTAGAAAAAAATTCCAGCTTATACAATTACAAAGTTTCTCCAATAAAAAACATTGACATATAAATTTTCAATTTGTATTCAATATGGGAATTTAGCATTTTTAGGTTTTTTATATACATTACAAATTAAAATGAACTATTACAAACAAGTATACAATAAACTAGAGATGGGTCGAATCTACTATTTCTCGAATCCGAATCTACATTTTATTCTCGAATCCAAATCCTAGCCAATCGTTATAAATTTTAATGATTTACAAATAAACCTACATTACACAATATAGGCCTAAACTGTGAATTAAGATTTATTTCAATCATGCTTTCAATTTTAATAAACCCCAACCACCCCTCGCAAAATACAAGTTAAAGTCCAGCCAAATTAAATGATCTAGACTCATATTAAGAGGCTATTGGACCTGTACTGACATTGCTCCCAAATGTGGCAAAGAAGACCGTGTAGACTCTTAGGGAAATCATGTTTATGAAACAATAAAAAATGGTATAATATATTATTTTGCATTTTTGAAGAGCGTAAGAATATGGCGACGTACCTATATTTTATCTATTCCATTACATGTTTGAAAAGCTAATAAATCCTTAATAGATTCGTTTAAAATAAATCGTGATTCAGAAATAAATAATAAGAATCTAAAAGCTATATGTATACAAACTTATCTAACTAAGATGTTTCCATTAAAAAAATCCATAGTCGCAACAGAAAAAACGGAATAAATATGATTTTAAAACAATTATTTTTTAACGTTTGCTCTGTTATCTGGAGGAAAGACTCTGAACTACTTGAATGAGGGATTTAAGAAATAGTTTGGGGCGGGGGGAGGCGAGGTTGGTTGAAGGAAGTAGACACAAAAGGAATGTGGATAGTGTCCGCCTGACCCACGCTTGGAGCTTTGGGCTAAAGGCAGATTAGAGAAGTCAGAAATAACTCATTAGCACATTTATGCTACAGTGGTATTGATGTTTGTCTTAAGAAGTCACAATGAATACTTCGGGATTTGACAGAAGAAGAGGCTATAAATCACATCTACATTTCGTCACCCAAGAATGCAAGTGTTCTATGTCCAATTTTTCACTTTTGTGTAAAAGAGCATTGAAGTTTGACCTTGTGTATAAAACC
>CABFVX010000494.1:255976-279327 GCA_902151425.1 Timema shepardi | reverse complement strand
CTCACATTCACAAGATGTCTTGTCAGAGGTGAAGGAAGGGTTTGGTAATCAGATACATCTGTGCCGGGACCGAGGATTGAACCCCGTACCCCTAGCACAGAAGTCTTGACACCTTACCCCTAGACCGCCAGGTCACCAGGACTCTATATAACCCGTGCTTAAAAATACCATTTAGGTGAGTTTCCTAATGTTTTTTAACGATTTTGTTTTTTTCATCACGTTTATTTTTCTATAATCGGAAACTTTAGAATATTGTTGCTTGAAAACTTTAACCTTATCATAGTTTTACAGAAAGAAAAAATATTAAAAACCCCACCCTCAGATAATACTACAGAAACCCCATGGCTTCTTTGGTGATGACTGACAGCTCACAGTTCACAGCTGACAGCTTTGAAAAGTTACCAGACCAAATTACGTATCCCTACACCGAACCATATGATCTGCAAAAACATGTGTTTAGCAGCTGTCACTTCTGACAGTCAACATTTAGGTATATACCTAAATGTTGACTGTTAGAAGTTAGCTGTGAGCTGTCAGTCAGCACCAAAGAAGCCATGGGTCTACTGTAGATCTACTTTCACGTGTTATTACGTCTAGTCATGTGATCTGCAGTTATCACTTTCGACAGATATTATTAATACCTGTTAAATAACACATAAAATAGTTAAATGTTTTTAATAAATAAGTTACAGCAAAAATATAAATTTGTATTTTCGAAAATGTGATCCAAATGTCAATTCGTAATAAAACTAGGTAAAATACGAATACACGTTAAAATACACTTTTTTTTAAATTATATAATGACTAATAGAAATAAGTAATAGTGAATAATGAGGATCAAAATATCCAACAATTAACTTTACTGCTCAAAATCCCAATAGGCATGCGACAGAACTTTTCCTGAAACTATCGACAAATTGGATACGCGCTCTCAATAAGGCAAGAAATAAATATGATTACAAGAATAGAAATGGAACAAACAATTCGAAAGTCGTATAAATAGCGACGTAAAAGGAAATATTATAGATATTTATCGTCTAGGGGAAAATATTCCTTTAAAGTAGAGTTTGTCCATGCCATTTTAATAAAGACAAGATTGTTTTAATTGTATCAAGAAAATTACATTGTTACTATTAAATACGTCATACTATATGTAAACAATGAAACACTTGGTTAAATGGTTGGCTACGTTTCGATTTTACTCACTCGGAATGTGAAAATTAACAGTGAAAAACAACTGTCGGTAAATGGAATCTTTTCAAAATAAAGTAAACACATATATAACATATTAAATATATCACAGATATTACAAAACGTTTTTAATAAACTTAAATATAAGAGGGTAAAAAACAACTTAAAATCAACTTTGCAATTTGTGCGCTCAGTGTTGTTATAACAATGAGCTATTTATTACGATAATAGCGTTCAAATTAAAGAAGTTCATTAAATCACACGAACAAAAATGTGGACTTGCACGAAATATTTGAAGATCCATAAAATAAATGTCATTGATACCTATCATGTTATAAGCAAAACACGGTTTCAAAGGGGTAAACTTTTATTTAAAAACTTTTTAAAAACCCTAACTTAAAAAAAAAATGGAAAAGAACACCTTTTGTTTATCTAATAAATTAGACAAATCTCCCAAATTTAGTGGTTAGTTAACATACCAAATGATTGGTATGATATTTTTTGTGTTTTTTTAAAATTACCAGTTATTTATTTTAATGTAAAGCTTGTATATAGCATGGGTGCATCAAGTTTTGTTAAGATTAAATAATTACGTCTTATTTAGTTTGAAATAATATGTTTCAATAAATAATGTCACTCCTTTCTTCAAAAAATTAGCTACTTTAAATTAGACAGCAGAACTAATGAACACTTTGAAATTATCTCCATAAAACATCAGATTCGTTTCATTAAAAAGTGTGGAGAGTAGTTGTATCTTAACAATTAGTAAACATTATTGTAAATTTAATACTTTGATAAAAACTTTCATTAGTTATTTGAACAATATAAATATTTGAAGTGTCACAAAATATAATTTCAAAAATTGGAACATTATAGAATATTGTGTGTGCTTTATTATAATATAATGTCACTTACCAATTAGTTGGTTTCTCTCGACGCAAGCTCACAAATCTTCAATTTATCAATATTCTAATTAGATGAGCAAGTATCGCGACTATAAGATGAGAATCCTAATCACGTCAAGGCAGTTCGATGCCTAAAGAACAACTCGTCTTTTGAAATGAGCAGACACAACCCGCGGTAAGTTCGTAGTTTCTCTCACTGATATGAGATGGCGCTAGCTAACGGGATAGAATCTCAAAGATGCTTACCAAATGGTATGGCAATGCATTTAAGGTATCGCAGACATATTTAGTATAGTAGAAAATATTTAATTCATTCAAATCATATTCACTGAGTGAATGATTATGTTACACGGGCTATTTAGTTAAGGCTGTGATTATCAATTTATAACACAGTTTGTAAAACACCATGAGTTAATATGTAATGAAAGTGTGTTAAATTATTATTATTATTATTATTATTATTATTATTTTATGAACTTAACAAGTAAAACAAACCTTATAAGCTAAGCATGTTATAATATACTATTTATTACTAGTATCAGTAGTCATTGTAGTAAGCTATTGAGTTAAAATTAATTAAAATCAATGTTTTGAAGACGTTAAATGGCTAAATTAGCAAATTCAGGCCTCAACGTATGTAATTAAATTCATAGGAGCTTCTATAATAATGAGAATCGCATAAAAACGCGCAGTAAGACGAGGTAAATTTTAAGTCGTATTTTGATAACCAGGCTCGTATTCAATGTGTGTTGGTGAGTAATGTAAACCTATCTCACCTATAAATTTGAGCTTACACATTTAATTAGAAAGCTCTTTCACACTACACCACATTTAAAATAAAACATTACGTTATGAATTAGGACATGCTATTTTTGTGTAATAAGCTAGTATAGTATTATCCATAGATGATTGGAATATATACAGTACGAAACGTTAGTGGCCTTATCAATCATTATATTGATGTTTATAGTATTGTGGGTCTACTGAAGTCAGCTAATTTTATGATCTGGGACTTTACAAACCATATGACATGGACTTTTTCAATTGAAAATCACAAGACACAGTTTTGTAGCTACATTGTCAAAGTTATAAATGAGTGATCTAACTACCTACCCTTTTATTTATTAGCACCTTGTCTTACTACACGCTAAGACAATATAATATAATTCTGTTAGATTGAAAAATGACCTGGACATGGGTGTTTCACCTAACGTCTAATCTTGGTGGAGTTTCCTGTATTCTGCTTTTAATAATTGTGAATTAAGAGTAGAATAACCATTTTACCATTTATTTTAAAAATAAAAGACAATTAAACTGACCTCAATGCCACTATTGTCAGTAAAATAAGGCAGAAAATTGTACTTCAATACGATTTCTGGTTTTGGGTTTAATTTTGTATAACAAATTCCAGCTAATCGGTCGTGCGATGGATTCTTAGAAATTGATTACGATAGAGTAGATACATTTTCTTTTTGTTCTAACAAAATATTTTTGATCACAGATAGCATACAATACATAGTGATATTAAGAACTCATTTATTTTTGTTTGATAAATTTATATACAACGAACAATTTATTCAAAACAAACGTATAAAGATGAGTTATGCAGTTGTAACTATTTTTTAAAGGAAATATCTAAGGAACATCACTGGAATGTTTCACACATCCCAATGATGTTCCATCAGTTGTTCGATGATTCAGGATCTTTCTGGTACTACAAGGGAAAAAGGTTAAAGCTACCCCATTCTTTGATTAAAAATTATTTAAATAGACTAAGCTACAAATAACATACTACAATTTTATCTCAATCTAATGTACTCTAAAAGGTTTTAAGTGAGTTAATAATGTATAAAGTAGGTAAATACAGGGTCAAAAGAATGATAAAGTGGAATAACCTTTTAATAGCTCAGTACTAAACGTAATATGTGTGTCAAGTTAGTTATGATTGTGTTAATTGTAGTATTTCTTGTGGGATACGTTAATATGTTTACTCTATTACACAAATTATTTCTCAAATTCTTATCTTCTTTAAATAAAACTAATAGGGGGAACAGCATCCTGTAGACGTTATAGTAAGAAGTTCCCTAAAATGTCAGGCAAGGGAAGGATTCTTTTTTTTTTAGATGAAACCAAAGTTGAATATCTTGATTTAAAAATCATCATACCAGGAATATTCACTAAACATTAGTTCGCTATCAGAACACTAGGACGCGATCCCATCAAGACATGCTTGACAGCTACTAGGTGGGTCAATTAAAAGCTCAAGAAAATAACTATAGCTTACGTTAAAAACATAAAAGGCTTCGCCAATGGAAAATGAGTACTGATTTTGAGCCTATTGTTGGTTAAAACAAAATATACATTGTTACCAATATATTTTTAGTGGATATGATTACTAAAATATTAACTGTCTATACATAGCTTTAAAGCTATTTTATTTAAAAAAACATGTTTATGTTAATATATCATATGGATGCTCGGTGTCAAGATGCAATAATATAATTTGTTTTTAGCTTTGTTTAGTCTACTTGAATAGTCAGTAAATTGATGTAAATAGTATTACGTTCAAAGTTTATTTAATTCTTAACTTTAAATTGGTTTGAAATGTGTTTTATCATTATTTATTGAAAATCCATTAGCTGAAAACAAAATATTCTATTGCTAAAAATTATTATTTTGTAAATGAAACAGATGGTGATGTGATTTTTTTAAAAGTAGTGTATGAGTTCTTATTTTAATTTAAGTTAACAAGAAGCGGTCCTAACATTAAACTTAGTGAAAACTTATGGTTTACTTCTCTAATTCCTTATATTTTATGCTGGTTGGAATTTTATATTAATATAAACTTTACCTATACTACATTGTATACCTACAAACTTTTAAATTTATAGTTTGAATCTTTAACTATTACTACCATAAAATAATATTTTTTAATAATTAGACGTACGCAGCTAAAAGCCTTAGCTAGGTCAGAGGATTTATTGTTGAAAAGTTATACAGTAGTTATTGATAATTATAAAAGCTTGTGAGATTCTTATGGTAGATTCTAAGGTACGGTACCATTAAGTGTGAATATTTATCTTACTATTAGGTGTTCTGTATTACGACAGGTCCATTCCTTTTGTCAGTGAACTTAGACCACCAAAGCACCCTGTCTATGGCTTCCTCCTTCAACTAGCAGAATTCTCTTATTTCCTTCGAGTCATCTAGTATTTGGATTCTCCATCATACTAAGATAATCTTTCCCTCAACTTTTTCATCTATGACGTCGTACAGAAGACAGTTCCTCTTAAGGATGTGCCTGACTCGGTTTGTTTTGCACTGAAGAATCACATCCAAAATTGTTCTTTTCCCACCCATTCATCTTAGGACTTCATTTGTCCCCCTGTCTATCTACCTGATCTTCTCAAATCTTCTCCAGCACCACATTTCTAAGCTCCCCATGTATTTATTTTCCATCTTCCTAAGAGTACAAGTTTCTGCTCCATACAGTGCGATGCTCCAAACGTAGCATTTCATCTGTTTCTTCCTTAGTTCCAAACTCAACTTGATGGTCAGTAGTAACCCCTTCTTGTTGAAAGCTTCCTTAGCCATGTTGATCCTCGACCTAATTTCTTTAGTACAGTAGGAATTCTTTGTCAACAGCATTGATCTCTATAATATAACTGAATGGACATCTGTGGTTGAAATTTTCGAGCTGTCGTCTGCATACCATTGTATAGGAGAGAAGGAAACTCTTAGGTATATCTTTCTCTCTTATACCCATACAACGCAATATGGCATTTTGACATCGCTCAATAATTTGATTGAATATATGAGCTAAGACAATGCGTGATTAGTTAAATGAAATAAATGTGCTAGTAAAAGTCTTGATAGCATAACAAAGTTCGAAACCGGTGAGTTATTTCATTAAATAACTTGATGTAGGCTAATATATACGATAACTTTTGAAGAAATCTCGTTCAGAAGGCCTTATCTCGTACCAGAATCCTAACCTATAGCAGGGCTTAGGGAATTTCTACTTCCGTTATAAATGGCTGTTCATTATACCAAAACACTAGTATAATATGATAGTATTCTGGTACGAAATAAAGAGTTAAAGATTGGTATTCCTATTAAAATCTGGGTTTAGTAGATACCGTACTTCATACAAGCCTATAACCTAAATTATCGTTTGAAAATAAGTCTTCTACACAAATTATGTCATTCAAACAAATGTAATACAGTTTTTAAGCAAACTCTTTTTCAGTATAGCTATCGAACTTTCATCATAATATAGTTTCTGAAAGCAATATACAAGATGTGAGCAACTAAAAAAAAGGTAAAATATCAATATTTTCTACAAACTTATAGCCTAAGTGATCGTTTGAACGTATGACTACTACACAAAGTTTCTCATTCAAACAAATTTACTCACGTTTTAAGATATCTTCATCTATCAAACTTTCAATATAATATGGTGTTTGAATACAATATACAAGATAATAGCAAACTTTAAATAGTGTCGTCTTGGAAGATTGTAAACAACATGGTTGATAACTACATATTTAAGCATATTAAAGATTGTATTCGTATTTGTAAAGTATTACCTGTAGAACTGAATGGTATATCCTTTAATGTAAATGTTTCTTCAGGCAAGTGTGGTACAATGCTTAATTATTTTCAAACCACTTTTATTCATCAGAGAGATACTTTGCTTAAGAATATTGAAAAAACCCATTAAACTTGTCCCCCCGCAATGAATCAGATGATAAACTTAAGCGTCACGCTTTGGTGCTTGGCAATGCTTATGTTTATCTCCATCCAGTATAATATAGAGATCACTGGGCAACAGAATTTCCAGGTACTTAACTTGATCTATGTTTTCCAACACTAGGTTTCCACTTTTTATTTTCATCAGCTCTTCATTTTTTGAAATCACCACCAAATTTGGCTTTTCAATGTTGATCTCCATGCTATATCTTCTCCCTATTTCCACTAGCCAGTCCATAATTTCCTGCAACTCTTCTTTATTTCTGGCCAGCAATGCTAGATCATCTGCATATTTTATTATGTTTATCTTATGAACCTAAATTGAAAAATGTATATGTTACTGGGAAAGCTGGAAACGTGATGATTGCCAGTAATCGACCGTGACTTCCGGAATTCACTGCTCTACACTGGTGGATGTAGGAAATGAAATTCCTCTTACCGTCTTTCACCGGTGTGTATCGATAATAGAAAGGTCCATAATTGTGAATACTGGTAATCCTGGGGGTACGCCTGTGTATGCTAGAAATAAAGGAAGTGTGTACTACGCACCTGCCTGCGCATCTATCTGGACAACAGAAAATATGTGGCTAAGGAACGAGCTGTTGCTGTAGTTCTGTGTATTGTGCCGTGTGTGTTTGTGTAGTATTGGGAATGAATTGTGTAGTGACCTAATATATCCTAAGCTATCCTCACCTCACCTAACCTAATCCACCCTAACCTAAACTAACCTAACCAAAATAGCTTTAAACTATGGTGGCCTTATTTTTTGTAAGGGTGTAATTACCTTTGTGATGTAATTATTTGCAACTTCTATACAATGGGGTATTTGGTTCTAGGTTACAATTACAGGCAACTGTAGGGAAGTTAAAGCATTGCTGTTATGTTGTTCCAAAATACACAGGTTATAGTTGACATCTTCCGGAAATCATCTGTGAATGTTAGAAACTAGCATTCATTTCCCACATCCACCAGTGAGGATCAGTGAATTCTGGAAATCACGGTCTATTACCGGCAATCATCCAGCTTTCACGGTAACATATATAAATTTAAGTTTCAACTTGAAATAAATTATATTCATTTGTTAAGATCTGATTATAAAAAAAAAGACAGAAACTAGCATAATTTCAAAATTTAATTTCTAATCCTGTCAATTATTCAATTTCAAACCCTTTCTTCATTCCAATTTCCATTGAAAGGACCTTATATATATAAAACTACTTTTGTCTGCATCGAAAGTAATGATATATTGTATTACCTATTTTGTTTGTGTCATTATAAATGTACCGATGAATGAACGATTAATGAATACGTAAAAGTATTAGCTTTAATTGAAGTCAGCTAAGGGCCTTCCTATTAAAATTGGACTGTGCCTTGGCTACTTTCATTCTCTTAGTTTATTTTTTAATTCTTTGTAAAAATTAGAATATAGCTACATATTCCCATCACTTGCCTTAATTTCTAGTAACAACCATTTCTGCTCCTGCTTATTTCCATTTGTGACAATAAAGTTAAACTTTCAAAACAAAAGGTATTAAAACATAACATTACAACCAAACAAAAGAAGATATATAATCTGCAAATGTGCCCTGCATTTAAAATAATTTAACATTTTAATGACAGTATAATATATTATGGCTTGGTTTTGTTAACATTTAAAATGATATAGTAATAGTTTAAAAATTAATTTTAAATTATTTAAGTTTGTTTGATATTTTATTGAAGAAATAAAGTTCGGAAAGTCAAAAATAAATCATGCGTCTACCTACATCTGCCCAGAGGTCAGCGCTTGCAGTAATCATCAATAGAGATAAGATTTATAAAATCCCAGGAAGCCATATGAATGTCAGCATAATTTAAAAAGTATTACTACCATGTAAACAACGATTAGTAATAACAACAATAATAATCATATATATATATATATTAATATAAATAGCTAGTATATAACAAATTAATAAGCTTGTTGTAAATTTATTTTAAATAATCATAGTTTGGTAAATATATAACATTTATAAAATCAACATAAATCTGGTTATTCAATAATACCAGTGTACAGGATCGTACTGAGAAGTTGGTGGTGTGTTGGTGTTCAAATTAAATTAAAAAATATTATTATTATTATTATTATTATTGTGTACATTTATACTTAATTTAGAAATATAAAAAAAATACCTGTCACGCTAATTGAGGTATGCTTTATGTGCGGTGGAGTTCATGTTGGATATCATTTAACAGATTCTTTAAAAATTGAAACAAGGCGATGCACTTTCCCTTTTACTTTTTGATCAAACCTTAGAGTATGATATATAGGTAGCGCGAGAGAATAGGAAATGCTTGACAGTAAATGATAAAACTCAGCTATTAGGAAATGCAAATAATCTGTGAAAACACAGATTAAGGACAACAATATAGATATTAATATGAACAACGTATTATAATCTGACAGGTTTAATGAATTAAAATATTTAGGAATAATTTTAACTAACAATAACAATATTAGAATGGAAACTAGGAAAATAATATGGCACATGCATTATCTAATTGGTCAGTAAGTTATGAACATCTCACCTGTTTTCAAGATATATTAAACTCAGAATATGCAAAACAATATTTCTACCGGGTGTTCTTTTGATTGTAAAACATGGTCTCTTAGCTCACATAATGATCGAAAATAAATCTAGTGTGTTCGAAAACAAAGTACATAGGAAAATAGTTGCTCCAAAAAACTAGTTTATTACAAAAAGTGTCTAACGAAGAAAGAAACGAGATATATTGTGATTAAAAAAATAAAGTATTATTATGTTCAGGTTTTACAATAATTGCAATTAAGTCTATCAGTTGGAATATCGGATTTTAAGTTTTATGGTATTGATTCTTTGTGTGATTTTAAGCAATTTTAATATAAGAATCAAATAACCAAAGCTATTATTTATACTCTTTATTGAGGATTACTACATCTAGATATCATGTTCTGAAAAATTCTGAAAAATGTGATATAGCAGTTCTATTTTTTAGTTGACAAACTCAGAATTTTCTTTGTTTCGGGTTCCTGATTGATACTTTTCAAAATCAATAAAATGAACTTCATATCTATCTCTTGATTAAATTGGCGGTTTCATATATCACTAGCCCAACGTTATCATGTTAGATCCTTGAGATGTAAATTAAAATAAGTACAATTTAGGAATCTGTAGGGGAACTAGGATCAATCTATTTGCAAGGTATTATATTAATATATATTATATTATTATAGTATATATTAATCGTACCAATTTTGAAAATAAAATTAGTTCTGATCCACTTCAAATATACTATCTCTTTGGTGAGCTTCATATGTTTCTACAGGAATTATGGGTTATCCACCATATTAGTTGACGTAGGAGGTTGCTATGTGACGTCACCTTCGGATACCCTCGGCTTTTCAAGACTATTTGATTGGTTCCGAGTTTGACCGATTGGGTTAATGTCTGAAGTATCTAAAATTTTGTTGGTTTGGTGAAGGTAGGAGTGCTTTTTATATTATGTGAAAATCCCTTTATTACAAGTCAAAGGGTTCTTTGTAACCCTTTATACGTTCCACATTTTATTTTACTTGTCTGATAAGACACTGGTGTATTTTGATGAGCCACAAACGGTCTAAAAAGCGTTAAAGGACGGACCTTCATAGGCTACCAGCCCCAGTTCAATGTTTCGTGTGCAAGGGTGTTCGCAAGAAATGTGATTAATCTATGAAGTTAATTAACATTAATCCAATAATTCAGCGCCGATAGAAATGAGTGGACGTCCGAGGACAACGTCCTTTGCTGAGGGTAACAAGCAATCTCCCAATCCTCCGTTAGGAGGCATGAAAATAAGTAGTAAGTGCAGTTACTCAGCAGAGCTTCAGTAGCAGTGACGTCGGGTAGGCCTAATATCGGTTCAACATGGCTGCTAATGCGTTCTGCTTCTTATACTTCCCTTAGAAAAACTCCTTTCCGTTTTCTATTAGTCATTTCAATATTAGTAGACGATAAACGTTATCTATTTTTACCATTTAAATACAACATTTTTCAAACATAAGCTTTTATTGATTTATAAATTGTGTGTCAAAAATCCATTTTTAACTCTACTTACTCTACATGTCAAAAACATAGAAGCCCTTTATTATGTAAAATTAAATAAATTTTCCTGGAATAACCATAATTAGTTCCCAAAAGTTTAACAATTTTCAAACAAAGCATATTTATTATTTATCATAATCCCTAGATATTCATAGCTTGAATGTAACTTGTTAATGCTTTTTGGCAAAATTTGGTAATGCCAAGCCTGCCTTTATGTGGCACCTGTATACAGCTATAAATTCTACGGGGTCATAACTTAATAATTTAATTCTACAGATGACATAACTATCTGATTTCTTACATTGGATGTTTGTAATACATTTTATTCGACCCTCTTTTTAAAGCCAATATTTTTGATAGCTTTCATCTAATTAATGCTGAGAAGTTTAGAAGGTATAATACTCATTAAAATTAAGAATTTTAAATAGTGATGCATCAAATCTGGACCAGTTTGTGACGATATTAAACCTAACCTCACTTGATACTGACAGCTCTTTTTAAATGCACACATTTTTATTTATTAATCTAAGTTTTCATAATGATTGTACTATGTGACAAATATCAATGTGAACACTTGATATATTTTCTTGGATCAAAGAACAGTTTGTCATATTCTTTATACTTTTATTAAATTTCTTAGGGATTGTACGCTTTGTTCGAATGAAATGTGTTTTCAATGTTAAATAACAATAAAAAAGCACAATTTTTATTAATTCACACAACAATGATATTGACATTTGAATAGTATCAATATTAATATTATTTGTATGTTTTATAGCAAGTTACTTATAAGAAAAATATAGCCTATTCCCCTAGATCACAGAATATGCCATGCCATTCAGTTTAACATTGTCTGGAATGCCTTGGTCATCGAAGTCATATAAATATGTAACTAAAGAAATTTAATACAAATGGAATAGTTCCAACACTGTGTCAAAATTATTTGAGTGCAAAACAGTTAGGCCTAGGCCTAGTATTTATTGGAATTGAAATGGTTTTTGGGCTTTAGCTGCTCAGGTCCGAATACATTAATTTCAATAATTGATATGTTTATTATTAGAAATAATCAGCAATCTAACAAAACCTAACACGATATGCGTTAGCAAATAATATTGATTAAGTCAGGATGACTGATCTTGCTCAAATAAACTATCTAATGTTTTTTGAATTTTTTTTTATGAGAAGTAATAAAATAGGATCAAGACACTAGAATAAGAATCAAATAGGTACGATAGGTACCAAAGACGAAGAGGATTACATTTTAGTGAAAGATAATTAAATGCACAACAGCTAACTAGGCCTACTGGGTAAAAACAAATCTCTAACAAATATAGGCCTACCATCTCCATATTCTCCAGTGTTAATTCTTGGTAATGTGATTTAATACAGTATGCGTTTTAATAATGTTATGTAACCAAAAAACCCATGTTTCATTTGAACAAAATGTATATGTAGTCAGTTTCTTTCTTATAATATTTACATTTCAGTTTGAAATTTAAGCTCAGTTTGTCAAATTCCATTTATCTTACTATACATTGTCTGTTTATCATGCCTCTTTTACATTTGTAATATATTAATATATTTAATCAAACAGTAGTTCTTGTTAACCTCAAAATTATCATTCTATATGTTTTTTCTTAATTAGTTTTTCTGATGATTAATAATTAATCTAATTTAGTTTAATAACCTGCTGGTAACTTTGTTTAATCATAAGCTCATTCCATGGCAACTCAACCTAATGATAACCATGCAGGCTTATTAAATTAAGCTCTGACCTAACCATGATGGCCAACTTTTCAGACACCAATGACACTGGCCTAAAATTATGTAACTTTCATTTTAGTTATATAAATACAATAGCCTACCGTATGTTTTTAATTTATGTTTAATCACTTGTGAGGTTTAGATGTATCATCAGTTCATTTTTATCGGGGTAGTTAGTCTGAACTTTGTAAACATATAAAATATACACGACCTATAAACTAACAAGTCGGAGCAGCAAAATGAAATACACCCAACATTAGTATCTGGGTAATTTCTACAATTTGGATGAACTTGTATGCAAATAGTAGAAACTATCCTACAGCACCACTTGAAAACTAATTTGAGTCACCTAAACTTGTAGTTGACCACTCGAGCCACTTAGGCACAGGTTCAGGCTATCACACCGTTCATATCTAGGCTAGAGCAGCGTGGATGCTTCCTGCTTTAAGCCAGAGTCAGATGTCTGCAATTGGATCAATTTTCACGGTTAAGTCTACTCATAAAATATTAGAATTTCGGTTTGTGTTGTCTTAACGGCCAGGAGGTTAATTGCGCCGACCACACGACACACACTATCCACCAGAGTTTGGTATCATATTTGCCAACAGATGGCGGCCTACGGTCGATATGGCTTGATTGCAGGCTGACACCTTGACAAAAAAATTTTTACTCCAAATTGGAACATCTGCATTAGAGCCTAGTTCTGTTGGTTGTCAAGGCGACTTTCAAGGCCAGATGCTCCTCAGAGGAAATTAGTGTTCCAGTATATCTTTCCAAAAGCAATAGAATGCAAGTTGAGTCACCGAAGATCATCTTGTTCCTACACTATTTCTCAATGGACCCAAGCAACTTCATGCACATAGTTTTGTTGTTTTTTGTATGCGACAGTTAACTTTGATATATATATCATCTGGCCAAGAAAGTGACTCCTGCCAGCCACATATTTTATGGTAACAACAAACTGGGGTCTTTAGGCAAACCGTCATGTGAATCAACTCTACTTGTTTTTGTTGTCACAGCTGCCAAACCAACGCAGTGGAATGTGTGTAAGCCTAGGCTCAAATGCCGGCAATTTAAATGGTTTAACAAGGAAATGGAAAGAACCATTTGTAAAAAGAAACACCTTACCAAGAGATTAGCTAACATTTCAAATTAATATAATTGTCTTGTAGGCTCTGCCTTAAAATACGAGTGAAGAATGACTAGGCACGAAACAACTCCTGAATAACTCGGTGGCAACGAGCATTGGCGTACCAGTACTAAACTAGCTTATCTCCAGGTGTCATTTTTCCAATTTAAAGAATATATAGGCTGAGTTAATATTTGTTAACATAAATTAGTTAGGGTTTTGAATTTTTTTTTAAAGTTAATTTGCCTTTAATGTACTCTCTTTTGAGGTTAACACAAAAAAATTGCTGTTTGGTTAGTAGTTTTATTTGTTTTCTTGTTTGCATTCAATACACACTAACCTAGATTTTTTTACTGGTTTTTAGAAAGTTTAAGCCTATTTGGAACAATGTTGGTTGAACCAGTACTGTATTTTCTAGTATATTTACAATATTTACTTGACCATTTCAGTACAGTACCTCCACCACCAGTTTTTTTGAACCTTTTCACCAATTCTACAAGAATGTTTCATACTTAATTTTTTTAATTAGTCACATTTAACATATTTAAGTTTCTTTGCAGGTTTACTGGTGAGTAGCCAAGAGAAACAATGTCAGAAGATTTATATTTAATCATACATGTGTTTTGTTACTATCATCAAGTCCACTTTAACCAATGTGTGTCAATTACGTTAGTTAAACTGCGAGCATTTCTTTTGCAGCTCACACAAAGATTAGATGTTCTGCAAGACAAGACTGAGCTACATATATACAAAATTCTGCATTGATTTTAGACTTTGTATTGAAGTTAAAGAAGTTTTTTTTCCCTGCAGTTCGTTAGTTTCTACAATGTAGCCTATGTATGGGAACTCTCTGCAGGTCACAGATTGCAATAAATTTAGCCCAATATTATTGCATTTACTTTGTCTAATCAGAATAGGACCCTATTGAAATCCATCCCCATTTGAAAACCCAAAGTATTAGGATATATCTTTAAAAATATAGTTCTGCTACAAGAGCAGTGCATGCTTTTGGTTTTCATAAGTATTGTACACTTATAGCGACACTGCTGTATTTTACTGATGTTTCTAATTTTAAAATATTTATCCGTAATTTTGAGTGTTTTGGGGCATACAAAAATATGCGCAGTCAGTATTTAGAAGTGTGGTTTTAAGGGTGGAGTATTTCATAAAATACATACATAGATAACTGGTATTTTTACACAGTATTACACCTCGTTACACCTCCATAAAGCTTTACCAGCCGCTGCTAGCAACCATTTATCAGTGTAGTGTGAACTAAAAACAGTGGCTGTTTTTGCCAGCTGGTGAGTGATTTACCAGCGCTTTTAGAGTAGTGCATGTTAAACTTTAGCGCCCTCCAGCCGGTTAAGTCACCCACTTACCGCTGCTAGCATCGCGCCATCAGCCAATCTGAACCCTCTAATTGCTGGTGGAATGCAGCAGTCAGTTGAAACTCCAGGTAGTTAACTGCATTCACGTCTTCATAACGTGCTTAGGGGTTTGCGATGACAGAAATAAAGTTATCTGGGGATCAAATTATCAATTTAAGCGGTTTTTTAATGTTTATCAAAAGTATGGGAGTTTGTGAAATGCCTCAGTCAAGTGCGTACCTCAAAATGGATGGGAAGGACACATGTTTCAATTTGCGTTTCTTCTTTCGTTTTCCCAACAATTCTTTGCTAAGTTCTCTAACTGCCGCCCTTAACAAAGTTCTTGAGTATCTGTCATGAGCATAGCAGCATTAGATGGCAAACTTTTTAAATGAAGAGGAAAAGCTATCATTAAATTACAGGACACCCTCGACAGATATTCAACAACTGTTGATATCACCATGGGAAGAAATTAAACTCTTACATGTTTCTACAGTAACCCCAGTCGGCCACCGGAAAGAGCGTGGTGACCCACGGCCCCGTGGCTTCTTTGGTGCTGACTGACAGCTCACAGCTGACTTCTGACAGTCAACATTTAGGTACATACCTAAATTTTGACTGTCAGATGTGACAGCTGCTAAACACATGTTTTTGAAGATCATATGGTTCGGCGTGGGGATACATAATTTGGTCTGCTAACTTTTCAAAGATGTCAGCTGTGAGCTCTCAGTCAGCACCAAAGAAGCCATGGGGCTACTGTACCGGAAAAATATTTTGTTTATTTTGAACCAAAAAAAAAATTGATTATAAAAACTGAACTTTTCTCGTGTCCCCTACACCCGACCCTAATAACGTTCACACAGCAAAACTCTCAACTCAAAAGTTTTAAACCTAAGATTCACTTTTATTTTGAGTGTGACAACTATTTTATTTTGGTTAACAAGGCTTATGACAGCTTAGTGACTGCTCTATACAAATCATGCTGTATGGAAGCCATTCTGTTAATTTGTCTATGCATGGTTTAATCATTTGTTTTCAGCGATCTTAAGGCCACTTTCAGCCAATACCTTAATCTACATTGCACCTCACTCGAACCATAATGCAGCTTGATTGTTCCTTTAAGAAAACACAGATTTGTGTTACTCTTGTCGTAGTTCTGAACTAGACGTGGGAATTCTTTCAGCTCAGCTTGGAAAGAAAAAGAGAAATATAAGAATCTAGGTAACTCCACAGTTTTATTAGCTCATCGATAGAGAATGGGTGGCTTTTGAAGAATGTTCCATGAATGTGGTAAATATATGTTTTAAATTATCTTGCTTTGTACGTATCAGTAGGCCTGTCATCTTTTGATGAGATTGCTGGTATTTTTTTATTTTTTTGCTACCCAAGAGATATACCAATGTAATAATATGTGCTGAATCTTTAACAAGCCTTCAATTCTCTTTGTTCGAATGTTAACAAGGTCTAGATTTTGATGAAATGTCTTCTTTTTTTCCCCAGTACAAACAGTGCTCATCAGTAATACATAACCTCTGTTCATGATCCCCTTGTTGCAGAAATGTTTAGATTTTATAGGTAATTTCTTTCATTTTTGGATTCTACGTCATATGTTATTGGTTTGTCACACTTGAGTAATGTTAAGGCATTCTTGTTGTACAAGTATTTCTTTAAAAAGACTGTTGTTATTTTATAAATGCATAAATTTTTTAAATCCCATTTTTCTGAGTGAATAAGAAGTTAATATACCGGTAGATTTGTATCCTCTTTGCCCATATGGTTTAAAATATACATTCCTGGTGAAACACTGCAACTATGCTAGAGAGGGTTGCGTTGGGAGGGGGTAGCTATCACTTCTGAAGCTGATATTTGTAAACCAATGTTGTATTCAGCAGGATGCAAGAATTTAGTTGTTAAAGGCTTTTCACTGCATAGCCTACATATTTTTTTTGTTTCAATATTGTTAAGCACGCATTTAATTTAGTCATGTGTAGGTCCTACTATGGGCTTTTGTTAATATTTTTAGATACATTTTTTAGAATTCATAGTTAACTCTATAGGTCATTTTTTGATCATTTGTTGGTCATCAAATTCTGGGCCTTGGTCATTACAGCTTTTATCCACATTTGTTAAATATCTCTGCATGGAAGACTGCTAAATTTGTCCTCATCACATACAATTTGATACATATTTTCAGCTCATTTGTACTCATTTTAAAGTTTAGGGTGCATTTATAAGCGCCAATATGCTACAAGCAGCTCACCAGAAACAGGGGGGCTTTCTAGAGCTCATGTGATAGGCTATAAAGTACATTCACCCTTTTAAAGAAAAATATGTTGGCTATATATGGTGCATTTAATTTAACTCAAACTTTGTTTTTCAAATCTTTTGTCAGGATAGAACACAGCTGAAAGTAGCTCGAGATCAAATGTTTGGATCCTTGTACCATAAATACAATCACATCATTTTATAAATATTACCATACTTTTTTAAATGAGAATGGTAGAACCACAGTATCCCAAATTTGAAAGGTGTCAGGGGAATGAGCTGTACTAAGTTGACCCATAAATGTCACAGTCAAATGATCCACTACACTGGTTGGTGTAAGATCAAGTTTTGTTCTGAGTTAAACATGAAAAATAGTGTTCCTTTTACTCCACCACATATTTTAAATTATCGTGGTTTCTAGTCTAATGGTCTTGTTGTCAATTCCTGACTACAGATCCAGAGATCATGGGTTTGATCTCTGACACTAGGAAACTGAGATTAACTGCCGGAAGGTGTGTTGTGCCGATCACATGACACCCTCTATATCTAAATGTGGCACTATCATTGCCAACAGCGGTGGCCGCTCTGTCGATATAGCTCAATTGCGGGCTCACGTTGCGAGTTTAATTTATTGCTCTATTAGAATACTGATGGGCAACATCATCAATTTAATCTTTTAACTTTGTTATGGTCATTTCCAAGTAAAAATTGCTGTAATTTAAATTTACTATCAGATGACTATTCCACAAATTCCTCATTTAGCTCACTTCAGCATACTTAGGCCTACTATTAGATCCTTGCTTAATATATTACAATTTATATAATTTATATTTATTTGAAAAAGTAAATGTATCTATTTTAATAATCCCCCTAAAAAATAAGTACATTTCTTCACTTGAGTGTGTATCTGTACACAAATTGTTATTTTAGTTGAGCATAGTTGCTGTTTAAGGTTAAATATAACAAGGCACCATGATACCTTAGTTTAATTTTATATTTTACACCAATTTGGTGTCAGTTTTCCAGCAAGTGGTTGCTTTATATGATAGACCCTACTTAATGTGGTCTTAAGAAGGTTAATTAAGTTATCAATATGGCATTGTTTGTTCAGCGATATAAAATAATAATAGAGTTAACACTTTTAATTCTTACTAACAAAAAATTAATTACGTGAATGGTCAATTATTATTGTAGTACATTAATTGAGAACTACTTTGCTAGTAAATATTACACTAGATAAAAATAACAAAGTAGACATTTCTAAATTGGTTAATTTAACAATTTTTCTCATAAATTATATATTAAGTCAATTTTAATTTTCCTCTTTTTTTTACAGTTCTTGCTTACAAAATCTTTTAAATTAGTTTCAACTACCCGTTAATCAAGTTTGATTTCAATGTTTGAATCTGAACGAACCTACCATTTTGTTTGTTTGGTCAGAACAGGTAAAGAGCTTTCAAGACTTGGCCTTAGTCTCAGGTGACTCATAAGATAAGAAACTAATCAACTTTTGGGGGCCAGTACTAATTACGACGACAGGAAACCACACCTATTGTGGCTCACCATCTTACTGACACAATAGACGACAAGATATTATGAGACATTGTTCTCTTGTACTGATATTTTAGTGTGTTCATTGAGTCAAAAGTTGGGGGGGGGGAGGGGGGGGGGCTTTGGAAGGGGTCATAGAAAGTCGAGCGATATCAAACATTTTACAATAACAATATTTTAGTTCACCCCTGCAAAGCATGAGAACCCAAATTATATTTAAATGAGGATATTTATCAGGCAAAATTAATGGCCTTACTTTGAATGAAACCCTAGTGTGTTATATAAAGTAAAGTGATTCCTTCTAACAATAATTCTCAGAAATTTGAGTTTCATTATTTTTTTTAATCAGAGCTTATAAACCAAAGATGTACCCAAAATTTCAAAAGGGAAGCAACATTTTCAGAAAATTAAAGGATGGCAATTTTTATTATCACCGCTTCTTACTACCTGTTTTGGTTACATGCTAGCAAATTCTTGAGTTCAGAAATTCTATAATTTTGGTGCAAATATGCAGCTAGAGATATTTTTATTCTTAAAGACTTATTCAACCACTTTAATATATGACATCTGGAAATTAAAGTGGCTGAAGTCTATGAATAAAAAAATATCTCTGGCTGTAGATTTGCACAAAAATTATAAAATTTCTGAACTTCAGTACAATGTTCTTTACTAAAAACCTTGTCTCTTGGACAAGCAAGAAGTTGACTATGGCATTTTTTGCCTGGTTATATGACATGTATGTTTTTGTAATGAGTAAAAAAAAAGTAAAATTCACATATAATAATGATAGTGAATGGTTATAATATTCAAATGTATCTGTGCAAAAAAGGTCAAAGGAAATTTGAAATATTGTATAAGAGAAAGTCAGGTAGATTGTTTTGTAAATTTTATTTGTTAATATTTATTTAACCTGCTTTGGTGGCCGCACGATCTAAAGTATCACTCTCGTGTTGGACTTTACTGTAAATGACAAGGAAATTGGAGTTTGAATCATGGTCAGGTGTACTAAGGATGGTTTTCCACTCTCCCTCCACGCAAATGCTGGTACACTTCCTTTAAATTAAACTTTCCTCATCCCTAACTCTTTAGTGTAATTAGTACTTATGCATATGACCTGAACAGGGAGTAAGTTAAGATCAGGTACTTGTTATAATATTTATATAGGCCTTTATTTATAAGTATATTTACTACTAAACTATAGCCTGATTTTGGTTAGAACAAACTTTTAGAACATACAAACACATTATTTTTGGCCAACATTGATACAATTTTACTATTTTATTAGTGGTGTTATTATTATTATTATTATTATTATTATTATTATTAGCACCACGTCTTACTACCCGTTCGAGTTATACGCACTTACGCTAATGTGTAATGGTAGGGTGATTGTGAGATGAAACGGAGGACCTACAGTTTAACGTGGAATCCGAACCACGGTGGAGGCCTGGCTTTCCCCACATTCACAAGATGTCTTNGATTGTGAGATGAAATGGAGGACCTACAGTTTAACGTGGAATCCGAACCACGGTGGAGGCCTGGCATTCCCCACATTCACAAGATGTCTTGTCAGAGGTGAAGGAAGGGTTTGGTAATCAGATAAATCTTTGCCGGGACCGAGGATTGAACCCCGGCCGCCAGCATAGAAGTCTGACACCTTACTCTTGGACCGCCAGGTCACTATTAGTGTTATTTTATAGGTATTGGTAATATCTATAAAAAGTGACTTGATGTATGAGTATATTAAACTTGTTTTAGAAACTACCAACTAATGTTTCTCCAACAAAAAATCGGCCTATAAGAGACAAAACTAATGCAAAAAAAGATTAGGTTCGACTCATTGCAATTTGTGACCTCTAAGGTGTTTACATACATGCAGCCTGATTTTCTTACGAATAGTCTTTTTTGAAATAACTTTTCTACCAGATCTCTGCTACAATTAATAAAATTATATTTCCTTAACGGGAAGACTTAGATCAATATACTTACGTGATTTGGCAACGATTGAACTTCATATTGAAGTCTAAAAACCTAAAAGACGTTTGACCTATGCAATTGTACGTCGCTATGTACAGTGGATGTATGGCTCAATGATCTTAAGAAAGTAACAATCTAAGACCTTTTTTCATACCAGAGTCCTACTATATACAGTAGCCCCATGGCTTCTTTGGTGCTGACTGACAGCTTTGAAAAGTTACCAGACCAAATTATGTATCCCTACGTCGAACCATATGATCTACAAAAACATGTGTTTAGCAGCTGTCACGTCTGACGGTCAAAATGTAGGCATATACCTAAATGTTGACTGTTAGAAGTGAGCTGTCAGTCAGCACCAAAGAAGCCACGGGGCTACTGTATACAGTAGGACTCTGGTATGAAAAAAGGCCTTAGATTGTTACTCTCTTAAGATCATTGAGCCATACATCCACTGTACATAGAGACGTACAACTGCATAGGTCAAACGTCTTTTAGGTTTTTTAGACTTCAATATGAAGTTCAATCGTTGCCAAATCACGTAAGTATATTGATCTAAGTCTTCCCGTTAAGGAAATATAATTTTGTATGTGGTTTGCCGACATAAATATAATTTTATCGACGCTTATAGGTGAAATTGGACTCGGTGAGAATTACAACACATTTCTCTTGGAACTGCGCCGGAACGTTGTGTTAAATGGGTGCGCGATAATGTCTAGTGGTCTCCAGCCACTAACTCCGCCCCCCTCCCCTCGCGGGGGAGCACAGCTCGCCTCATGTAACGAACTGAAGACTTGAGACGGGGCCCGCTAGGTAACCCACTTTTCTCGCGACTGTCAAAATACTAAAATAGCCACCGGGATGTTATTCGCTCGTTAGTCGTTGAGGAAGTTGAGCCGGTCCCTTTTGACACTTGTGTCCCCTAACGAGAGATGGGAGCTCGGTTCTGGCGTCTGACCGTTACCCGAGGAACCACGTTAATAGTGTAACACTTTAGAAGAATTATTATTATTAGCACCGCGTCTTACTACCCGTTCGGGATCCGAACCACGGTGGAGGCCTGGCATTCCTTCACATTCACAAGATGTCTTGTCAGAGGTGAAGGAAGGGTTTGGCAATCAGATAAATCTGTGCCGGGACCGAGGATTGAACCCCCGGACCCCCAGCACAGAAGTCAAACACTTTACCCACTTTAGAAGAAGAGTTGGCAGGTAAATGCAGTACATTTTGGTCTCGTTGTTAGGGTTCGATTCCCGGCATCGCTGAAAAATTTATAATCGGTGAAATTGAAGCTTATATTTTTACAATATATACAACGTATGTCTTTAATGACCGGGAGAGACGTGACATTCAGTTCGGTCGTCTGTATGTAGGCTATTTACCGCTCTGGTGGGACAGAACATTACCCAGGGTGCACCACAGGAGGTTGTTACACGTCTTACCAGTAATGAGATGATGTGATGATAGTTATAATGGAGGTGTGGGCCATTGGGAGTCTTAACCTAACTTAATCCTTATTTACCAACAACCCCTGGCGACCGTTTAGATAATTCCCCTGAAGAGAAAAATACCCAAGGTACAGCCGGGAGCTAAACTCGAGACCACTAAGTTCGTATCCAGGTGCAATGGCTGTTACTACTACACCACGGGGTTTGATTATTCAACGGCCGGGGCAACTGGGTGTGGTTTTGGTTGTAGCATTAAGTTAGTTTGTAAGTATTGTGATGATAAAATCAGTCGGTTCATAAAGTGCAGGTTAAATACGTCAAATAAGAATAAACACGCATTGTTTGTAAACTGTTTTTGAAGTACGACAAACTTAAAAGGCGGGCATTTACAAAACGTTCGTTTGTTAATTCTCACGTAAAACACTTTCCCATATATATTCATCGTGAGAAAAATAGTTAGAGCAATTTTAGAAAAGAAATAATAAAAAAATCAAGGATCATCAAACCACTCTTAATTTTAGAGATAAAAATTAAAGTTAAGATTTATCTTTTTAGAGATAAAAATTAAAGTTAGGATTTATCTTCTAGATTTGACTAATTGACCTCTAAATATCAAAATTGAATGAAATACATTAAACCGTTTTGTCTATAGACCCGGACAGAGTTGTATTTTTTTTTAAATTTCAAGAGTACCATACCTAAAGAGTTATAATCTCAAGGCCGAAAGAAAAAATGTTCATGATTATAATACGCTCTCTATATTATAAACAAAATAATCAACGAAACTCCTTTTTGGCATGTTATACAAGCCAAATTTCTCCCCCAGGGTTCTAGTCTCCGTCCGGGGGCCATTCCCTCGGTGCACTTCTTGTGCAAAGGGTCGTTGTATCCCCCCCCCCCCC